>CAUYRT010049665.1:0-53454 GCA_963574885.1 Lepilemur ruficaudatus
AGCACTTTGGGAGGCCACAGCAGGAGGATCACTTGAGGCCAGGAGTTCAAGACCAAACTGGGCAACAGAGCAAGATCCCATCTCTAAAAAAAAATAAAAAATTAGCCAGGCATGGTGGCGTGCACCTGTAGTCCCAATTACTCTGGAGGCTGAGGTAGGAGGATTGCTTGAGCCCAGGAGTTTGAGGCTGCAGTGAGCTGTGATGGCACCACTGCACTCCATCCTGGGCAACAGAGTGAGATCCTGTCTCAAAAAAAAAATAATAATAATAGTAAAATTTTAAAATGGAGAAAATAAAATTCTTTAAATCCTCTGAGCTAATAATTCCACCTCCAGGAATATATACAAAGGAAATTAAGTGAAAAGGAGACAAAATTCTATCCACCCAGAAATTACAAGAGTGCTAATTTCTAATGGTCAAAAACTGAGAACAGCCCCTATATCCAACAGTAAACTGTGGTTCAGCAATGGACTATTATGTAGCCATTAAAAAATAATTTGTGAAAAATTGTTGTAGGAAAGGGTTTTAAAAGCAGAAATATTTGATAAAGACTAAAAAGAAAAGCAAAATGTCAACTGTGGTGGCTTTGGGACTATGGTTTCATTTTATTTCCTGCACTTTGCAAAATGTTCTCTTGGGTTATTCTTAACCTGGAGTTATGGGTCCCCTGCTGGTGGAGGGGTCTCTAAAAACCTTCAAAAACTGTATATAAAATATTGTGTGTATGTACAATTTTCCCACTCATAGAACAAGCTCCTGAAACAATGAAATTATTCTTCCCTTTTGGCTCTGACCTCTAGGGAAGCTGATTCCTTTTTTTCACAAAAAAAACAAAGAACATGAGAATCTAAGCGTCCTTTTCTCCACCACGACCTACCCTTCCCAGGGGCAAAGGAGAGCCGCATGCTGCCACAAATCCCACCCACCAGGAATCTGCCCCACGTGGCAGTGCCTCTGAGCTTCCAGACCAGTGAAGGAGGAGGCTGCAGGGATGCAAAGAAAGACGCACTTTCCACTTGGCATTTGCAAACCCTTGACACAAGGGCCTGGTTTGTCTTTGGGTTTTTGTTTGTTTTTGCACCTTTTGCTTTTTTTTTTTTTGCATTTTTTCGGAAGACAGAGAATTACCTGGCTCGTTCCCCTGTCTGCCTGAAGGAGACAGAGAAAAGAAGCAGGTGGAAGGTGTATTTGCAATCCCAGTGAAGATTCCTTCAGAGTCCTGAGTCTGCAAAATTCTCTGCACTTCTTCCTGCTTCATGAAATCACAAGAATAAAGGTGCTAGCAATGGCATCTTCTTTGTCTCTTTCTCAGATACTCTCAGAATGTCTGAGGCAGAGGCCTTTGTATCTCCCTCCTGCCGAGAGGCCCCAGCCGCGGAAGGGCACCGCACACACCGCGGGGTCGCTCCTGCTGGGGCGACTGCTCTTGGGCGAGGAGCTGAATGACCAGACAAATCGGTACAGTGGGTGGGGAGAGGGGACACATAGCCCCCAGTGCCAGGATACGGGCTCTGCAAAGATGCCCGCCGATACATCATTTTTGATTGTGAATTTTGATTTTTCAACCCCAGAATGTTTTACGCACCCCCATCTCGCTGCATGTGTAACGAGTTCTGGGGAGCTCTCAGAGCCGCGCGGAAAGAGGCTGCCCGGGGCTGTGCTGCCCTGGCCACTGTCCTCCGCGGGCCACCGCTCAGGGCTCAGGGGCTTCCAGCAATGTGTCTAGGGGGCCTTCCAAAAGCCCAGCATCCGTTGTTAAATATGTTCTGACCGTGAGCCGGTGTCCGCCCTGTGTGGGTACAGACGCGCTGCAGCTAACAACGGGCCCAGTCTCCTGGGGCCCCGGGCTGGCCTAGGGCCCAGGGCTCCCAGCTCCTCCTGAGATCAGCTTTCCAGGGCGTTGAGGGGAAAGCAGGACTTTGAAACACTGACAACGACATCCCTTCTCCGTGTGATTCCTCCTCGGTTGGCAGCTGAGGCCTGAGATTGAGTCTGAGTTCTTTGGGAAGCCGCCCTGACCCCTGACCTTTCCCATAGCGGCAGGGGGTGCACTTCAAGTTTTACCACTCCCAGCTCCTGCTGCTGACCCCTTAGGGTGAGGGCCCTGGCCTACATTGACAGAAATCATTCTGAAACATACCGAAAACGTGCCAGCACCTCATCACCATTTGCCACTCAGTTAAATCACAGTTTCAGTTCTTGAATTGTACCGTGTGGCTCGATATTAATTGGTTTCCTTCCAATGTGAGCCCTGCTTTTGGCAGAGTTGTTCTGACGTGGAGACACCTGCCCCACAGTGGGTGAACGAGGCGCCCTCACTCGCTCCCAAGGTGCGGAGAGCTCTGTGGTGTCTTTACGCGCCTAACGTGCAGCAGGAAATTTCCCCCGAAAACCTAACTTTTTATTTTATATAAAAATACATAAATTGTATATACAATATATAATTTCAAACTTACAACAAAGTATAGCTGCCTAATTTTATACTAATAGTTGACCTTTGTGAAGACATATTAAGTAAAAATGAAGAGCCGAAAGTGAAGCTAAAAGCCCACCATCTGGGACGCCACCCACGCAAGAACGGAGCTGGTCCACCGTCACCTGCAAGTGCCACACACCCAGCAGTGATGCAGCGTCTGAGCTCCCTCCTCCGCCTGGAATGACGCAAGTCCATTTTGCTGCTAATGGTGAAACCCAACTCAACTGCAGAGTCATTAGAGAGAAAGAATTCTGTGTTAAAAATCAACAAAATACTGTGTGCAGCTGCCATGGGGTCCCCGTTCACTGGCCTTGCCAAGGGCCCAGAGATGGTAGGTGGAATGCCCCCACATAGAGTGGAGAATTCATGTTTTTAATGGAATCAAAACACTTAGCTGATGGCCTGCATACCCTGTCCTGTTCTCCACCACAAACAGAGTCCTTCTGGAAGATTCATCAACTTAGCAAAAACTCACCAATGATAGAAACGTTGAGACCTTTGCCTCTCCGTGGGCTGCATCGGGCCCGAGATGGACCTGCATTACTTACGGGAAAATCAATAGGGCGGGCCGCCAGTGCTCCCGGTGGATCCATTGTCTGTCTCTTTCTTATTTCCATTTGTAGAGTGAAATGCTTCCTCAGTCTTAGGCAAATTAAAGAAAGAGGCAGTGGCTGCGACAGAATGATGTATCTCTTAAAACTGCAGCTTTGGTGGAGATTCATCATTAAGTGTCTCTGACCAAAGTCACCCCAAAACTCCCAATCCACTTTCCCCCTTCCTGCTCCCAAGGTAGCACCAGCTGTCGGGGCGTGCACTCTGGGGGGACGCGGGGGAGAGGAAACACTGAGGAGTGGGGGCATCTGTGCACAGTGGGGCGCGGACACCGATGGGGCCAGATGCTCCCTGCCGGGCCGCGCCCACGGATAAGCACAGCGCGGCTCCCCAGACGAGGTGCTCTAAAGCACTCTGCAGCTCTTTTCAGTGCCTCATGTTTATTCTGGAGCCCGCGTGTCACCCTTCCTGTCCCTCCAGAGGCTGCCCACCCTGAAGGCATTTGGAGAGAGGGGTAATGCCAGTAAAGCCCCTACCACGCTCCGCCCGGGTGCCTGACAGGGGCCGGGGAGATGGAGGGAGGAGCCCTCCCCACAACCCTGACGCCAGGCCAGGCCAGCAGGCCCCTCTGGAGGGATCACAGGCGTGCACGGGGGCAAGGGGCACAGTTAAAACTGGGTTCTAGTTACTGGAGAGAAGGGGAAGGAGAGCCCTCCCTGGCCCCTGCATGTGCGCGGCCTGGCTTCTGTTCCCAGGAACATTGCATTTTTTAAACCCCTCTGTCTCTCTGTTTAACTCTGCCCCTCGTCACACCAGAGTAAATTCTGTGACACAAGGGTCTTAGCAGGACGTGGGGTTGGCGGGAGGAGACTGCAGAATGGCAGAACAAAGATTCAGGGTGTCCCTCTCGACCACACCTTCCTCTGCTGCCCTGTAAGTCTCTTGTGGCTCTCGGCCCCCCGCTCCACCGCAACTCCCTAGGGGACACACGGAGCCCTCACCCAAACACACCCGCAGCCCTGGCACAGGTCAAGGTCACCCTGTGCCACTGGCAGCAACACTGCACCCAACCCTGGCAAACCACCAGCAAAACTGAAGGAAAACACGTGAGCTGCAGCCCTCCCTCAGATCTGCCCAGAAATAGCCAAGCCATTCAAGCTTGGAAGGAAGGACAATCGCAAGGGGGAGGGGGCTATCTTTGAACAAAAATAATGACAGAGAAAAACCTGCTGAGAAAGTGACAAAACACTATATTTATAAAAGGAAAGATCTTTGGATATGAAGATAGACAACCCGGGCAGAGGGCTTTCAACGTGCAAAGAATAACCACTCCTGGCACCAAGGGCTAGCTCAGTGTTAGGCGCCAGGCGAGGGGCCGTGTAAACCCGAGGAACCAGGAACACCTCTGAATCATTGACTCTGAAGCTGAGGCTGTGATCAGCAAAGACACCATACTGCGTTGTGATTGCCTGGAGACACTAATACGTAAAACACTTTGAGGGAAAATTATTTTTAGCCTGGAATTATAGATGCAGCAAAGTATTAGTCTACATAAAGATAAAGACATTTTCATACATATGGAGATTCATAAAATTGCCCTTTCTTATGCCTTCCTTAATGAGCTACTGGAGATAATCTCCAGCAAAATCAGTAAGACAGGGAGCACAGAAGCAGTGGGTGCCATCCGGGAGAGTCAGAAGAAGCTCCAGGGTGAAAAACGTACTACAGGCCTAGAGAGAAAGCCATCCAGATGTGATGAGTGTATAACAGTATCCAGAAAGGAAGACTCTTGGCGAAAGGGAGAGATCTAATAGAACAAATGATAAAAATTGAATATTTAGGAACAATATGAGAATATGTGGTGAGAAAATTATACAAGTGAAAAAACAACGAGGCAATTTAGAACTCCAGGAGAAACAAAAAGCTCCACAAGACAGGAAATGTACACTGTGTGTATTTGTCTCTTGGGGCCTCCCTGAATAACATGTGCATAGCTGTCCTGGTGATGTGAATACTGATTATTGATTCAGCTGTATTAGAAGATGTATAAGAAGTCAAAAACATAAGGCAAGAAAACATCCTTATAGAAAGCCATTTGACAATGTCTAAAATTGATCAAATCAAGAAGTAATAATGTGAGCATACTGACTAAAAGCATGGAAGTGACTATCAGAGGAAACAGCTAAAAAGAAGTTAAAAGTGAATGTCTGAGGACTAGGGCTGGGGTACCTAGGGGCAGAGGGGAGGGGGTCTGTTGTTTCCACTGTGTGATTTTCAGTTCTGTTTAACTCTTTGTATAGTAAGTGTGTGTTACACTAATAAATATTTATTTACAAATAAATATTCCCAATGGGTGAACTAGCCAACGTCTGCCTGGGAAAGGGCAGAAAGAAGTAGGGCACCAGTTGGAGGTGAAGGTGGTGTAGTAAGTGACAGAGGCCAGAGGGCAGGGCCTCCAAGGGACAGGTGCAGGCTAAGCCCCGGGGACAGGCGTGAGGGAGGTGAGGGCTGATGCAGGTGCCAGGGAGGTTTAATGTCAGATATGGTGTCGATTCAAATTGGAACGTTTTACCTTTGATCGCTTGTTACTCTCCCAAGCAATACTGGTAAATGTTTACTTTGGGTATTCCTAGACACCTGGCAGGGAGCACAATACTGCTCTGCATTTATTCACATGACTAGAGCACATTCAGGGAAACTGTGCCACAAAAGCCTAAGAAATATAATTCCCAGCGGTGAGAATAAACATGGTTTCTGGAGGAAACACTCCATATAACCATCACATGTTTTTCTGGATTCAAGAGAATGTTAATATAACTTCTCAGAAAGAGAAATGATCTAGGATAATTGCACAAAATTGACTGTTTCCCAAGACAGTGATGGCAGAATGTCAGCTCTGTCTGGTTTATGTGGTGTGTCTGGCTCCAAAAAACTTAAGGAAGTAATTTCTCCAGGGAAAACTCAGTTACCATGCTGGGGTATGTCTTAACTTCTGATGTACACACATTTGAGAAAGGACATCGATATGCAACATACACGTGATAACATGAAGTGAGAGTGTGCTCTCTCATAATTTTATCAACAGTTTTGTGCTTAATACCATATAAACAATGATTTTTGTGAGTCTCGCCGTTCAGAAATGGGATGTCACGAGTTTACACAAAAGCCATGGAATGCAGCGGAAGCTATTGCTGCCACCCACTCACCCCTTCATTAGGACCCACTTCCGAACTGATTAGAAATGGACGGGAGAAAATACACACCCACAAGCAAGCCTAACTTCCCCCCAACCCCGCAACACCTCTGCAGCCCAGGAGACCAGCCTGAGGTGAACTCCCAGTCCCGAGAGCCTCTGGGCACTTGGGCTGGGAGCGCAGGGGATTCAGACTCAGGAGGGTTGAGGGGATGAGAGATCTTCCCTGGGTGGATGGTGGTCTCCTAGCCGCCAACTTGGTTTTTTCTCTCCGGATATTAGATGACTTTATCAGTTTGCTCAGGCTGCCGTAACAGAATACCATAGACTAGGGCAGCTTAAACAACAGACGTTCATTTCTCACAGCTCTGGAGGTTGGAAGTCCAAGATTAAGGTACCTGGCAGGATTGGTTTCTAGTCAGGGCTCCCTTCCTGGCTTGCCTACAGCCACCTTCTCACCGTGTCCTCACACGGCCTTTTCTCAGTGTACCTGCACGGATTTCTCTTTCTCTCTTCCTCTTATAAGGACACCAGTACTATAAGGGGTCCCTTGTACCTCATTTAACCCCAATTCCTTCCTTACTCCAAACACAGTCAGTGATGAGCTGTGGGACCTCAAGCAAATTCCCCCAACAGGCCTTGGCTTCTTTTCTGAAATCATTTTATACTTGGAAATACTAAAAACAGACTTGCTTTCAGGCTAAAGAATTGCTTGGTAGTTCCACCAGCTTCTTCCCAGTGATGCTTTAACAGGATTCTAGAAGCAATTGGATTATTTCCACCAGACGGATTGGAACAGAAAGTGCAGGCATGGAGAAAAGACGGCAGCATGTCTTAGTTGGCTCAGGCTGCTAAAACAAAATACCACTGAGTGAGTGCTTGTGGAAAACAGAGATTTATTTTCTCACAGTTCTGGAGGTGGAGAAGTCCAAGATAAAAGTGTCAGCTGATTTGGTTCCTGGCGAGGGCTCTCTTCCTGGCTCACGGACAACTGCCTTCTCACTGTTCTCACACGGTGGAGAGCGAGAGAAAGAGCTCGCGCTCTCTTCTTCTCATGAGGTCACAGTCCTGCCAGATTAGGGCCCACCCTTATGACCTCATTTAACCCTAAATGTCTCCTAAAGACTCTATCATGCAGTCACACTGGGGATTCAGGCTTTAACACAAGAATTTGGTGAGGGTAGGGACATAATTCCATCCATAGCAATGATCAAACCACCAGCAACCCACCACTCCCACCACCAAAGCCTAGGTTCTATCCCAAAGCATCAGAGGGGCTCCATCTCAGCACTATCCTGACATTTGATGCTCCCAAAGTGAAGGGTGCTATGTAGGCTGGAGGTCACCAGTGAGCAGACAGACCCTTCAGTGATGCCAACCGGAGCCTAGTAGGGGGCCAGAACTCCATCTCTAGGGCCAGATTAACGTGCAGCTTCAAATGCCATTATTCCTGCTCAGATCTAAAGAAGTGAGCTGTGGACTGAGGAATCAGAGCACTTCCCCTCTCACCCTTGCTAGTTGCACCCTGCCGAAAGAGTAAACCCTGATATCCCAAAGGAACATAAGAAAATGACACTCAGTGAGTCTGTTGATATGCCAGTTATTAGGGCCTCTATACGTATTTGTAATGGAGCAATAGAAAACACGATGCAAGCAGAAACTTGAGTGGTGCTACATCTGCTTGTAGTCCCGAAACCATTGTGGGAATGCGCCCAATCAGGCCTGCTGGAGGACAAGAGGCCATGGGGAGCTAAACCAAGGTGTCCCAACTGCCTATTGGCCACGGACACATGGGTTGCCCAGCAGAGACCACTGAGTTGGCCCAAAGTGGAAGAAATGCCCAACCCACTCATAAACTAGTAAGCTAAAGGGAATGAGTATTGTTTTAAGCTTCTAAGCTTTGGGATGTTTTGTTACACAGCAAAAGCTAACAGTGCAATTCTCCACTTAGACTGCTTTTCTAATGAAGAACATCCTCCCTTCCTGAATGAAATTCTGTTTCTTTTTACAAAGATGTGATCAGAAAGTAGAGAAGTGTTCTGCAACCCAGATGTTCTTCCAGATCCCTGGTGAGGGATGACAGAGTCGTGAATGAGAACTCAGAGGGAGCTCCGAGGAGGCGGGCATGACAGGACAGGAAGCAGAGCCCCCATCAGGAGATACGCCAAAGCCCCTCCTCTCTGCAGACTTGCACCCGCTGGACAAGCCACCGACATTGTCATCGTGCCCTTGATTAGGCTCACCTTGAAAGACAGAAGCTTCTCAACTATAGAGAACAGTTTATAAGCCACTAGATGTTTATGTGCAATAATGACCAATGCAAAGAATGCTTTTACTGGTCTGGAAACAATATATGCACAAATAAATGGGTTAATAAAACAGCTACCTCATTTGAAATCACTCACTCTCACTATTGCCACGTCCTCTCCCCAAAAACGTGGCACAGTTTGCTTTGATTGTCTTTGAACCCACTGGTGTTGGAGCTCATTAGTTAGGGACTTTATGATGAACCCCTGCTTTTTCCTTTGTCCTTTGGCTTCTACACAGTTCCAGTGACACTTTGCCCCTTTCCTGCTGAGAGCAGGAAGATAGAAGCTCCGTCAGAGTGTCCGAGGGAGTGAGCAAGACAGCAGCCGAAAGACTAAACTGTCAGACATTGTAAGTCAGTGCATTAAAAGGCCATTGTTGAGATACAAGTTAATTACAAGGGAAAAATATTAACAACAGCAGTGCAGAGGAGGAACCTGCAGACACCACCTTAACCAGATGATCCAGGCTAGCACCATCAGTCACGCAACACATGGGCCTCACGTCCCTTGTGATATCATGTACTGAGGAAGACACAATATCACTTTTATGATGTTCTTGCCAAAAATGCACAACCTACGTTTAATCATGAGAAAACATCGGACAAACCCAAATAGAGGGATGTGCCACAAAATCCAGCCCAATACTCTTAAAAAGTCTAAAGGTAATTGAAGAAAAAGAAAAGTTGGGGAACCATTCCAGACTAAAAGAGACCAAGGACATTCGATGTCTTAAATGCAACATGAGACATTGGACAAGGTCCTGACCCAGGGAAAGACATCAGTGGAACCATGACTGACATTTGAGTAAGGTGGGTGGATTCACTAATATCAATAGTACTGCACCAATACTGATTCCCTGGGTTTAACTGTCATGACGTAATTATGTGAGGTACAAACACTGGGGAAATTGGGTTAGGGCATATCGGAATTCTTTGTACTATTTTTGCAACTTTGAGCTCAAAGTTATTTCAAAATCAAAAGTTAAAAAAGTAGGCGGGGGGCAAAAAAAAGTTAAAAAAGTAAAATCTCTTCAAAATTCAACAAGGAAAAAAATTAAAGAAAGAAAAGACAAGCCACTACCAGCATTGGCTGACATCTGTTTCCTTTAAATTTAGTGGGAAGGGACAGCCATGTAGTGGACATTTGGGGCCACCCCACATCCACTGTCCATCTTTTTGGTGTCTAGCATGAAGTTTCCACTGAGGGATCCATTCTTCCCTGGACTTGCAGTCCTGGGAGTCTGGGGAAGGTGCTGCTGATGCCAGCTCCAGGAAACAGGCCTGTGGCCCAACCCAACTCAGCAGCATGTTCTGTCTCCTTGGCCCCAGTGACACTCCAGGAAAGGCATATGACCCCAGGAAGGAGACTTGATTCTGGGAGTTTTGCGTAAGCCCTCAGGAGGCCGCCTCTTGCTCCCAGCCCCATCTCCATGGACTGGAACAGCAAGAACGGAGGCCGAAGCTGCCACTGTTACCAGCCGCTGCAAGGCATGAGCCTGTCCAAGGAAGGAGCCAGCCCTGAAGTGCAGAGATCAGTCCTGCTGACCACACTTGGTCTCTACTCAGGCCACACCTGACACTCATCCACCCCGTGAACTCTTTAGTCATAGAAGCAGCAAAGCCCCTTGGTCCTTCAGCCACTTTGGATTGCGGTCGCCACCTGCCACTGACAGCCCCTTGTAGCTGACGCCTGTCTACTGATGAGACAGCAAAGACAGCCAAATGACACGCGCGAGATGTCAGAGTCCTGGGTTATGACAGGCTGTATCAGTGGGGTGGTGAGGACAGGAGGCAGGAGCAGAGAGGCCACTTGTGTGTTCCCCAGCTCCACCCGGGAGGACAAATGTGCTGTGTTGGCCAGCATGTCCCCCAAACTTGATGTTCCGAGAACCCACCCACTTAATGGCAGAAAGTCAGCTTTTCTGTGATCCGCATATCCACCCATCCTTTCCAAGTTCCTGGGCAGGGAGCAGGATAGCTGTCACATAGACACAGATGTGGGCTGCCCACCTGCCACCTGCAGGGCCTGGCTTTGCTTTAAGGCCCTCTGCTTCTTCCAAGCTGCCCACATGGCCTAGGGACTGCTCACCTCTCTGGGGCCAACGCTGAATGCTCCGTGGGGAGGGCGCATGAGTCAGCTCCCTGCATGTACTCCGGTTGGTCAGGAAGGCTTGTGGACGATGGGCTCCCGTGCCCTGGGCGAGTGGGGACACCGGGCAGTGTCCAGCGACTTGGAAGGTCGGCGGCGCTGCCGGCAGGCGGCCGCCAGGGGGCAGCGCGGAGCCCAGGCAGGCTAGGCGCTCCCGCTGCGGTCCCAGACGTCCGGCCGGCAGTCGGAGGACAGAGCAGCGCGCAGCTGCGAGCCACCGCCACCTCTGAATGGCGGGGTGCAAATTCATCTTATTCTCTTTCTGCCCTTTTTTGTATTTTCTAAATTTCCTATAATTGATAAATCACTTTCATCACCAAATAAATTTTATTAATAAAAAGAAAGAGGGCAGATCAGTCAATGCCCGCTTTCTGCATTATTTGTACTCATGTTTTCCAAATTCGTACATTTGTCCAGCTGCAGAGATCCTGGAAAGACAGCATGGACCACTCCAGGACCATCTGAGACTGTCCCAGGCAGGGAAGTTTACACCCCGCCAGCCAGCCCACCGGTGGCCTGCAGCTCCCCGCCCCCCACCCCCCCCCGCCAGGAAAGCTGTCTCCTGTCCTGCATCCGCTGATATGTGTGGTAGCAGAGTCCTGCTTCCTCCTGTAAATGACAACGCCTGCCCTTTGCGTGCTTGAGGGCATTCCTGGGGGTCGCCCTGCCGCTAACTTCTTCACAGGGATACTCCCCGATTCTTAGCCACTCCATGGGTGCCGGCGTGGCCCAGGGCCCGGCGCAGCCTCTTGCTGTGAGACCCACCCTAGACTCGCGCTTCCTCAGGTTGATGACTTTCAACCACCCAGATATTACGGACTAAATTGAGTCCCCCACAGTTCATATGTAGATGCCCTAAACCCCAGTGCCACTGTGTTGGGAAAGCTGTCGGGAGGTGATTAGGTTAATGGATCAGAAGAGTGAGTCCCTAATCCAACAGGACTGCAGGGCTGTGTCCTTATAGCAGAGAAGGAGACACCAGAGCACCCTCTCACTCTCTCTCACTCTCTGACCCTCGCCTCACACAGGACCACAGAGGAAAGGCCGGATGAGGACACAGTGTCTGCAAGCCAGGAGGCCGCCCCTCACCAGAAACCGAATTGCGGGCACCGTGCTCTCAGACTTCCAGAACTGTGAGCAAATCAATGCCTGGTGTTGAGGCCGCCCGGCCGGTGGCACCGTGTGTGGCAGCCGGAGCTGACCAGTGCAGTTTTCTCAGCACGTGGGAGATGTGCACACAGAGACAGGCGGCAGTGCCCAGTGTCTGTGCAGGGCTGTCTGAGCCCCTGCCCGGCGACACGCCACGAACACCTGCTGCACGGCTGGTCTCCTGCCACCCCCGGCCACAAACACCGAGACACCCCTGTCCCTTGACTGTAGAAATAAGCATCCAGGAAAGAAATTGGGAGTTGATCCCTCTTCCTGATGCTAAGAATTGCTCAGAAATTCCTGAATTTCGAGTCTCTCGCTTTGTCCACCGCTGACAGCTCAGCCTCTCCTCACTGCGGCTGTTTGTGCATTTCAACACGTTTCTGCGCAACTTTCCCCTCCGTTCCCCTACAGTGAGGACACGTGGCAGCTGTGGCCAGACTCAGGATACACAGCAACAAGCAGTGGCCCAGGGCTTAGGGCAGGAGGGCTGGGACCCCGCCTATCACAACATGGGGATGGCTAACCCCACTTGGGGTGAGGCTGCAGGGGACACGCTCCTGGGGCTCCTTAAACGTGGCCAGGAAGAGGCACTTCCCGGAGACCCTCAGGCAGGAGCATGGCAGGGATGTCCCGGTCTCAGGCTCCTGCCTCCCAGGCAGTCCGGTAAGTGCTGGGCAGACCTCAGAAGATGCCATCCTGGGCTCCCTGGCACTGGTTGCCTCTAGTCTACCCCACAGTCCCAGGAAAATGAAGCTCCGCCTCTTCCCCTTGGGGGATGGAGGGGATCAGTCCCATCCAAGAAAACATGCATTGAAGGGCATTCTGCGGGTCACAGGGAAGTGGCAGCTGCCCCTCCTGCCCTCCCTCTGGACGTCCTGCCTCTTCCTCTCCCCGCCTGCATACCAGCAGGCATGTCTCCCTTGTCACCTGCTGGCGTACTGGGAAGGCTCTCCCTCCTTCAGCAGACAAGCTCTGTGCTCACCCTACAGGGGGAGAATTTGGGAGTCCTGGGAGGTCTCAAAGAGACCCCCCAGCCCAGGTGGGGACCGGGGCCGGGGGCCGGGGCTGCTGCACATGCTTCAGCCCCAAGATGAGAAAGGGGAAGCCAGCTGCCAAAGCAGGACGAAAGGAGGTGAGAAACCTTGAGGAGAATCCCAGGTCCATAGCTGAGCTATGGGGTCTCTTGTCAGGAGGCCCCAGCGTTGTTGATTGAGCACAAACCCCCAGGACGCAGGACAGGGACAGGCTGGGAGGGCACAGCCTCATCCTCAGAGTGTCCAGCTCCTCTTGCATATGGCCCGAGAATAAAGGGGGAGGGTGAGCTTAATGCCAATCTTTTGATAATCTTTTTTTAAGCTTTAAAATGTGGTTTCAAAATCAATTAAAGAATCCTACAGGAAGGAACTATGTAAAGTAAGTTATTGACAGGCACCCTGTGGAGGGACATTGCTATCTTTAGGGTTATGCCGCCAGGATGACAGGGACATATTTGCTCAGAGCACCTGGCCCCTGCCAGGGTCCCCTGCCTACTGGCCCTCTGCAAGCTTCCAGTCTGCAAAAGTTCTTTCAAGTCTGAAAAACACTCTCCTCCCTCCCCCTGCAGGCTGGCTCCTTCCCTCTATTCAGGTCAGCTGAAAATCCTCTTCCTGGGGACCCAACCCTGTGCTTTAAGAGGGAAGCCCCCACCTCAAAATTTACCGTTCCCTATTTCTTTCCCCTATAATACTCAACACAATAGGCAAATATCGGGCTCATTTTTTTTTTTTTTTTTTTTTTAGAGACACAGTCTTGCTCTCTTGCCCAGGCTGGAGTACAGTGGCCTGATTATAGCTCACAGCAACCTCAAACTCCTGGTCTCAAATGATCCTCCTGTCTCAGCCTCACAAGTAGCGCACACCACCACACCTGGCTAATTTCTTTTCTTTTCTTTTTTTTTTTTTTGTTTTGTAGGGACAGGATCTTGCTATGTTGCCCAGGCTAGTCTTAATTCCAGACTTCTAGTGATCCTCCTGCCTTGACCTCCCAACGTGTTAGGATTACAGGCGTCAGCCACTGAGCTTGACTGGGGCTCAGCTATTCAGGGACAAGCCAACAGCAATGGGATGCATTCTACAGTGGGGGATGAGGGCTGAGAGATGGGAGAAACTGCCTGTTCTGGGCACACCTCACCAGCCTCAGGACAGCTACTCACTTTTTCCATTTGTTTGGGGACCAGAGGCTACTCAAGTCTGTAAAGAAGAACGGAACACGGACCCCATGTGGCCAGGACTCAAAGCTGGGTGCTCTGTAACTGAGCTGCGTTCCACAGCCTGTGCGGTCTATTTTCACATCCCTCCCAGAGCGCCCTCTAGTGGTGAAAATGTCTCTCTAAATAGACGAGGTCCTTACTCTGCATGCTGAAGGTCTCCACAGACATTTAATGCTCAAGGCACAATTCTGAGGGAGCCGGGCCTGCACCCCGTCTTGCCCAATGAGATGCCCCCATGCTTCATGAATTATGAGGGACTGCACTAAATCCACTGACCCACTCAAGCTGGCCATTGAGTTTAATCCAACCCCTGCTTGGAAACGGGAGCTCTTGCCATAGCAACTGCCGCATCGCAGGGTTCCCCGCCCACCCGCACACTTGCACCGTCGTTAACAACCCAAACTGTGGTAGGAGAGAAAGAGAATTTCAATCGAGAAAATAAAACACTAGTTCTGATTCTGCCAGCTAGCTTTAGGATTTTTAAGGTCTTTAAGATTTTCCCATCGACAGGCCTCAATGTTCTGGCCTAAACAATGAAGGCATCTTCCAAGGCACCTACGGCTCCAAGCTCTGATTGTCTGAAGGCATCAAAACAGTGCTGGGCTCTTCCAGTTATACCTGGCATTCTCTGAAGCTAACCAAGTGAGTAACAGCATTAATCATAACAGCAAACATTTACATGTTTAGTGGATGCTGATGCTGTCTTCTAAGATGTTCACATGTATTTAGAATCCACCTAATGGCCCAATGGCCTTATGAGATAAGTTTGATAATTATGTCCACTTTACAGATGAGGAAACTGAGGCAAGAGGAGATGAACAAACTTGCCCAGGAGGTTACATCTAAATAAAGGATTCAAACCCAGTTTATCTCCATACTCTATTCATCAAAAAGAAAAGTACATCTTAGGAAATTAAAAAACAAGCAAAACCAAGAGTTACACGCTGTGGAAAGCCACCAAGTACAGTGCAAACTGCACTGGTGGGTGGACACAGCCCGAGTGGGCACTGAGGTCTGCAGACATGAAGCATCCTGTTTTTGCAGAAGTCTGTTTTGGCTGGAATGGCAAAATCTGGGTGCAAAAAGGGCTGAAAAAATAGCACAGAAAGAATAATCTCTGCAAATAACCTAAATAAAATATTAGCAAATTTAATTCTAAAGCTCATTGAAATCATAATAACCATGGTCAAATAGAATTTATCCCCCAGGAATGGAAGGAAAATTCAAATTAGAAACTCTATTAACATAATTCACCATATTAATAAATAAAAGAGGAAAACCACATTATTATCTGCATAGAAACCAAAATGGCATTTTTACAAATTCAGCATTCCAGATTAAATTTTAAAAACACTTAACAGTAAGTGGATATTTTCTTATTATGATAAAAGCACATCTTAAACCAAAAATGAGTATTAAATTTGATACAGAAACACCAGACATATTCTTATTCTATATCCACTACTATTAAATGTCCATTTAAGGCAAGAGAAGAACCCGAGAGAGGAAACTTTAAAGAAGGATGCAAAATTGAATGATGGTGCGACCAGGGGCTTGGGAAACCCAGCTACAACTGAAGAAACACAGAAACAATAGGCTCCTGGCAACAAAGTCACACGCTAAATAGACCTTCTTTTCCACATATAAATACGAACCAGTTGGAGGGAGGAAAAAAAGGAAGAAAAGATTCTCCTTACAGTGCCAACAGCAATGACATATGTGAAAAGTACCAAGACGTGTGTGGAGAAAACCGTAAAACTCCAGCAAGAGATGAAGAAACGAGATTTGAATAAAGGACAACAGATCTTATGTCCGACGGAAGCCTCCAGGGCGTGACTAGGCCGCTTCTCATCAAACCGTATGGTTGGGGGCGGTAAACTCACAACTAATGGACGTGTTTGCGTTGCAAGGGGAAGGGCACGTCTCAAATCATGGTTGGGTGTGGCAAAGTCATAACATGTAACCAAAATGTTTGTATCCCCATAATTCCCTCAAAAAAAAAAAAAGATAAAAAAGCAACCATATTATACATTAAATGTGGAGTCACGTAGTTCTTCTGAACTAGATACTGGTACTTAGCTTATTGAAGAAAAGCTAAACATATGAGAATACCCAAAATAATTCTGAAAAAGAAAACAAGGGGAAAGTCGCTCTACCAGATGCTGAAACACATTATAATGACACAGAAATTAAAATAGTTCGGTAAGACAGACAGACTAGCAGACTTCAGGAGAGCCCAAAAGGGACCGGCACACATGCGAATACGGAAAGGCAACACACAGTGGGGACTCTTCACATCCGAGGGTGTGGCCCCACTGCTGACCACCCCCTGGGGTCCAGTGTCTTTTCAGTGGCAGCCCCAGGTCTCCCCCACCGCCCCATCCCAGGCCCCAGTGCAGAGCCGCGCACACGGCTGTCCCGCCTGGCCGACACCTCCAGCCTCTGAGCTCAGGGGCAGCATGCGACACAGCTTGGGCCAAGGAGACGGAAGCAGAAGTTCTGAGAGTGACTTCTCCTGTGCTGCCCCATTCAGTAGCTGCCAGCCACGTGTGAGTATTTAAATGTAAATGCAAACTAATTAAAATAAGGCATCATTAAAAATTCAGTTCATTGCACTAGTCATGTTTCGAGCACTCAAAGAGTCACATGTGCTCCCTGGCTACAGTGTTGGAGAGCCCAGAATAGAGAAGTCCACGCACTGGGTCATCTCTAACTCAAAACCAAGTCACTTCCCTGGGTATCCCCCAGCCTGAGGGCTGGCCCCACCCACGGTGGTGACCAGATGTGGTCACACAGTAAGGACACAACCTTAGGGCAGGGCTGGGACCCGGTGAGGCAAGCCCTGAGCCGAGGATGCAAATCTAAGAAGGGCACCAGCCAAGGCTCCCCTGAGGTCTCAGCCCCGGCCCCGGCCCAGCTGTGGGGAGTAGGTGGAGCCCGGGAGCTGGCCTAGAATCTGGGCTGCTCCCCATATGAAGAGGAATAGCCCAAGTATTTAAGTCCCAGCTCCATGCCTTGGCTATACTGGCGGGACAGCAGCGCCTCACTGGTTAGTGGCTGACTGAATTAGTGGTAGAAAAACTATTCCCGAAGTCAGAATGGGACAACTGGCACACTGTTCAGAAAAACAGAGGGGGAGCCCTATTTTCACTCTTTAACCGATTCATTCACAAATTGATTTCAGTTCAGAAAAAGTTCTGGAAGGCATATGTACAAGGAGGCTCATTGCAGTAATGGTTAAAGACTGACACCAAGTTCATCAACATAGGACTGAATAGAATAAATTATAGTAGTGCCCACACACTGAGGTGGTGAGTGGACATTAGAAAGAATTCAGTAAGTCAACAAACAGTTATAGAGAATCTACTATGTACTAGTTCTATGAACCAGACAGATGGAATTCCTGCTCTGAAAGAGGTCACATTCTGGCTGAGGAGAAAGGAGACAGATAGATAGATAAATGATACATCATTTACAAAAGCATCAAAAATAATGCAATACTTAGGAATAAACTTAACTACGAGGTGAAAGACTTGAGCACTGGGATGGGTGTGGTGGCTCACGCCTGTAATCGTAGCACTCTGGGAGGCCGAGGCGGGAGGATCACTTCAGGCCAGGAGTTTGAGACCAGCCTGAGCAAGAGTGAGACCTCGCCTCTATAAAAAATAGAAAACTTAGCCATGTGTGGTAGCGCACACCTGTGGTCCCAGCTACTCGGGAGGCTGAGGCAGGAGGATGGCTTGAGCCCAGGAGTTTCAGGTTGCACTGAACTATGATGACACCACTGCACTCCAGCCCTAGCCCGGGTGATAGAGGAAGACCCTGTCTTAAGAAAACCAACCAACCAACAAACAAAAAGAATGGCTATTATCAACAACAAGGAAAAAAAGACACAAGCGCTGGTGAGGCTGTGGAGAACTTGGAACCCTTGTGCACTGCTGGTGGGGATGTAAAACGGCGCAGCTGCTGTGGAAAACGGTACAAAACAGCTCCTCAAAAACTTAAAAATAGAACTACTATATGACCCAGCAATCCCACCTCTGGGTATTTATCCAGAAGAATTGAAATCAGGGTCTCAAACAGATATTTGCACTCCCGTGTTCACTGCAGCATTATTCACAATAGCCAAGATGCAAAAATGACCTGAATCTGTCCCTGGACAGATGAATGGATGAACAAAACGTGGCATATACATACAGCAGAATATTATTCAGCCTTGAACAAGGAGGAAATCCTGCCATTTGCAACAACACAAATGAACCCTGAGGACGTTATGCTAAATGAAATAAGCTAGTCACAGAAGGTTAAATATGGCATAATTTCACTTACATAAGGCGTCTAAAATGGTCAGACTCTTGGATTTAGAAAGGAGACTGGTGGTTGCCAGAGGCTGAGGGTAGAGGAAATGGGAGGCTGCTGCCCAAGGGTGTAAAGTTCCAGCCTCGCAAGGTGGGTAAGTTCTAGAGATCCGCTGGACAACATTCTGCCTACAGCTAATAATACTGTGTCATAAAACATCTGCTAAGAGAGGAGAGCTCATGTGATGTGTTCTTGTCACAGTAAAATAAAAATGAGAACTGAGAGAGCCAAAGGGGAAAAATCACTGTATAGATAGATATTAGAGAGATGATGGATAAAGACGGAGAAAGAGACAGATGAGACAGACAACATACACACGTCACACATATACACACATGTAACATACATGGTGGTGGGTACATGCAATGTACATGTGTGATAGATGGTAGGGACGTACGTGTGCAACATGCACATATGCTAGATGATAGTCAACATCAGAAAAGGGCTTGACGAAAGTCAGACATGGTAGGAGTCTGGCGCCATTCCGGATAGGACGGTCAGGGAAGCTGTCTGGGCAGAGCTGTGGACACCGGGAAGAGCGAGTGCTGCCAGGAGGTGGGAAGGAAGCCCCAGGGAGAGCGCCCCGCCGGCCGCGGGCTCCGAGGGAGGCAGGAGAGGGTGGTGTGCATGGCGAGGGCACCGTGGAGTGTGGAGAAACGGGCGAGCAGGAGGGTGGTCAGGAGAGGACTCGGGCTTTAGCCTGAGGACGCCACAAGATCTGATCTAAATCTCAGAAGCATCTCTAGTGGCTGTGCGAACAAAGCTCTCCAGAGGTCGGGAGTGGACACCGGGAATCCAGCCAGGAGCCTCCCGCGACCGTGCACGAGAGCAGCAAGGGGCCCCGGGGAGAGATTGAGGGCAGATTCGAGATAGACGCCTCCTGAGGAGCCAGCTGTGGGACGCGAGGAAAAGCAGGAGCCTGAGAAGACGCTGCAGGTTTTGACCTGGGCAACAGGAAGATGGGGGGGGGGTGCGGGGGTGCAAGCTAAGTGTGCAAGCACAAAGTAATCAGCAACAGCTGCTGGGACGCGAGCATTCAGGGTACGAACCGTTAGGACAGGATGTCGCCACAGGCACGTGGAACTGTGTGCGTGTGTGCACGCGGGGCCTAGCTCGTGCGTGTGTGCGTTGGTGTCCAGTGCCACAAACAGGGATCAAGTCAGTCTAGCTCTGTGTTCGACCCCAGCCCCCACATATGGTAAGCCTGCAATCTATATTTTTAATATTTCCTCAATAAGCAAAATTTCCTCTGTGACCCATCTCATTATTTGCATTTCTCTTAATGCCTTACTACAATTTAAACTGCTTTTCTTTTTTTTTTTTACTTTTTATTAAAAGTTAACAGAAATGAACAGCCTAATGGATTTGCACAAAGTGAACACAAAAGTGTCACCAGCTCCCAAATCAAGACACGGAGCATCTGCAGCCCTCTGCGGCCTCCTGCTGTGCCTTTTCATTTCCAACCCCCTCCAGCCAAGGCGGCCCCTACCTGGCTGCTAACAGGCACAGGCTCGTTTGCCTGCTTCCTGCTTCCTGCAATGAAAACATGCAGTGTGTACGGTTTGCGTCTGCCTCTTTTGACTCCACGTTAATTGTTGAGGTTCTTCTCCGCTGTTGCATGTGCTGTAGGTCGCCACTGCAGCACTCCATTGTGTAAGTACACGACAAATGGTTTACCCGTTCTCCTGCCGGGGGTGGGGGGGTGAGCTGTTCCCAGCAGGGGCTATTCTGCACGGCGCTGCTGGGCACATTCTAGTTCGTGTGTTTTGGTAATGTGAGATCTATTGGGATATGCCTTGGAATTCTTGAACATGCAGTTTTTCAGCTTCAGTATTATAGAACCAGCCAAACCATTTTCCAAAACGGCTGCGTCGGTCTACACTCCCGCCAGCAGCATAGAGACCCCCAGTTGTTCAACATCGTGTCCTACACTGGGCTTTTCCATCTTTCTGATGAGTCATTCTGATGGGTGTGTGTTGGTGTCACATCATGGTTTGTGTGGTTGGTTTCTAATTCTCTGGGCAGAGGTTCCCGGTACATCATGTCGGTTGGTCAACACCAGGTTGTCCTCTTGTTTTTATATGCCACTGACTTATGCTCCTTTGTGACCCTTCCCTCCTCCAGCGTTTGTGTGTGTCCTTTCCATGAATGCAAGATTTTCTTGTATGTGTATTTTTAATTACATAAATGATAATGTTGCATAATTACCTAATCTCTCTCTGTTTTTTATGTTTTTTTTTTTTTTTTTTGCTTTCTTCCCTTAGTATGATGCTATCAATATCCATCCCTGCTGCTATGCGCTCAGGTTACTAGTGAAAACACGCTGGTAACTCAGCCCAGGGCCCCCTTTGACCCCTGGATGCTGTGATGCTAGGGAGGGAACCTGCAAGGACATCCCCAGGCTCATGGCCAGTGGCCTCTGGCACCCTCCTTTTCCATTCACCCTCCTGTGACCTGGACAATCGAGATCCCTCTGTGTGCTCTTCCCTGACTGACACCGGCAGCGTGGCTTCCCTTTCCTGACTGGTTCTCATTGTCACGCTCCACAAACATCCATTGCCTCTAACTGCTGCAGCCACCACGTGCACCTCTGCCTTGAGTACCAGGCCCCCTCCGATGCCAGAGAGGCCTTCGCGATCCATTTCTCTGATTGTTATAGTCCAGAATGTGAGAAAAGACCACCTCAATCCAACTAAATTAATTGGGAGTTTAACAGCTGGCCAGCGTCTGCTCTCTGCACCAGCTCTGAGACAGGCTTTCAGAGAGCAGCAGCCAGATAGGAGAGGCCGGCCCTTTTTAAAGGAAAAAACCACACTCTAAAAATATCTAATTAAGCAAGCGCAGTTACAAAAGCAAAGGAAGCATTAATCTTAGTTAATTAAAATACATGTTACGTTTTGCAATCTAAGCCAGAGCGCATTCCACTGGGTACAGGAAGCATGTCAGGGCCTCAGGGGTCCAGGGCGTTCTGACCCTGGACTAGGGCTGTCCGGGTGGGCCATTGTGCCGTGCACCATCTTCCTTTTATTTCTTTTCTAAGCTTAATCACACTAGCAGGTGCGAAATGGCAGGTCCAGAGTCAGATAAGGGTCAGCTGAAACTTTTCCACTTTCTCTCTTAAGTAAGCAAACATTATGCAAAAGCTAATGGCTGATTATTTTCTGTTTATGGCCCCTAGTCCCTAACATGATGAGGGTGCCAGCCTTACCGTCTCCTCTTCCAGGACACGCCGTCTGTCTTGTCTTGTCACTGGGCAGGAGCTCCGTGTGTGCTGTGGCGAGGAGCACCTTGGTTTCGGCCATTAGCAAAGACTTTTCTCCCTGTCTCTTATGCCGTACGTTACTTCTCTCACAGAAACACGCATTTTTTACGCAATCCAGAGTCATCCCTTCTGCTTTGGGTGTTATTTTTGAGCAGTTCTTCCATGCAGTCCTGGAGAGACATCCCTGTCCTGCTAGCCCCTGCCTCTGCTGCAGCCCTCAGCCCTGTTCCGTCTGCCCCCAGGGCTCCGCAGGGACTGGCCCTCACACCTGAGGGGTCTGGGTCTTTCAGGAAACACTGTGGCCATGGCTGTGTGCCCCTCAGCTAAGGCAGGAGACCTCAGCAGATGGGATGTGGGTGCGTGGCCAGCGGAGGTTTCTCTCCAACCAGCAGGGGCTGGTGGGCAGCGAGGGGATCCGAGGGCAGAATGTCCGGCGGGCAGATAGGTGTGCCCAGGGATCCAGGAGGGGCTACCTTGCAGAAGTGACTGGCCATTTTTTTTTAAAATCATCTTCACTGAGGCCAGAATTCCCTGGAAATTATTTAAAGTGCTGCCTGAGGATGTGCATAAGGTTCCTGTTGATGAAAAAAAGGAGACCGTGCAATTATTCCTGAAGAAAACTGCAGACCCCTCCTGCAAGCGCCACTCCAGCCTTGTTCCCAGCGCATCTGCCAGCTTGGGTTTTCCCAGAGGGGTGTCCTTCTGCAGGTGCCCCACCTCTCTTCTAAGGGTGTGAGCAGTGGTGAAGGGCTGTGCCACTCTGGAAGGACCACACAGCAAAAGGACAGGGGTGGCCAGCCAAGGGCAGGCTATGCAAGTTTACCCAGAATGTTCCAGAGCTTTCCCAGACTCACACGCAGCATGTCTTGTTTTAGCAAAACCCTTTATGTTCCGAGGACAGACTGACCGTAAGACCCATGTCTCAGTGTCTTTGCTCTGCATGAGGAGTGGAAGTGCCAGAGAGCAGGCTGGAGGGGGGCCAGCCCAGCTTGAAAGATGGACACACAGTCTTTCTACTGACTCCATCTGCTTTGCAGTTTCGGTGCAGAGGGACTCATTCATCATGGTTGCTGTTCTGATGTGTGGAATTTAAACAAACTGGGTGAGTTGAGTGAGGCTCAGACAGGCAGCGCGTGTAGTGTGGCCCGGGGGCCTCCTACAGTAGCCGGTGGCCCACACCCTGGAGTCCCCATTGGAGGGACAGGCCAGGACTCTCAGCCCCAGGCTTGCTAAGGGCAGGGATGAGGTCCAGCAAGTGAATATACTTGGGAACAGGGAGGCCCCCTGCAATTACTAGCATTGCTGGGTCATAGAGGAGGAGCTCCTGGCACAGCCACCTTTCTGGGGTCTCATTAGAGAGTGGCCTCTTAAGTGCCTAAATTAGCTTCCAGCCGCCATAAAGCTGCTGCTGCTCCTGCACTCTCGCCATGTGACCTCCAGGTTGCAGCGTCCTCAGGCTATGAGCAGATCCTTTTCTCAGGCCCTGAGCAAACACTATCCTAACAGCGCAGGGCACTAAGCACCTTGTCCCCACACCCCCAGAAGCCACCTGCGGGGAAAGAAGAGAGCAGGAGGTGGGTTGTCCTGGGGGAAAGGGGTGGGCTGAAGGCCCTCCAGACCCTCTGTCTTTTCTGTGCTGTCTGCGTCTGTTGGGAAACACAGAGAGGTGTCCACTTGCTCAGCACAGAGGGCTCGGGAGAGGTTGAGGCTTGGGTGCCAGGAGGTTGAGGCTGGGGATGGGGACTACAGTCAGCACTGAGGGACCTGCTACCTTGGACCCGAGGGGACTGTCTCTGTTAGGTCTGGAGCCGAGAGAAAGTCACACGAAGCCTCCTGTGCAGCAAAGTGCTGTTCATTTGGAGCATCTGGGTGCAGATGGGTGGAGGCGAAAAAGCGTCCAGGAGAGAAAAGGGGAGAGCCTTGGGTTTTAACGAGGGGTTTTCCGGGACAGGTAAATAACAATCCAGGAGGGATAAGGAAAGTAAGTTCCCCTCTTGCATTCCCTTTCTTTACCTCCCTAGGGGTCTGGCAAAGGCTACGTGCCTAATACATCCTAGGAAGGGGAGAGGGGTGGGTGGGTTCTAGGAGGTTTGGATGGAAGTTTGGGGAGGTGACTTCTTAAGCCTAACAGTCTCCCCCTGCCATCTCTCCCCTTGGGACCTAAGTCCTGGGAAGCCCCAGGGTGCAGGAGGCTAAAAGATAGGAAAAATCAAGGCGTTTTTCCTACTCTCACACTTATTTGGCCTGAGGAGGTTGAAGACTGCAATCCAGGAGACAGATTCAAGTTGCTCTGAATATACGCTTCAATTAGCAACAGTCACAAGTGGGTTTTTAAAGGAAAAAAGAAAGGGCAGTTCTTAAATTGCTTACCAATATGTTGTTCTGATACGGGAAACTCCCATCTATTACTTGGTGCATCAGGCTCGGGAGACCGCCACCACTCACGGAAGACCCACATCAGCGTAACACTAACCTGTTCCCTGGCCCATCAACTAGTCTTTCGCCTGACATCAGCGTAACACTAAATCTATTGCCTGGTGCATCAACTCCCCTATTACTTGATGCATCAGCATAACACTGAGCCTGTTGCCTGACACATGACTAACCTACACCTGGTACCCCGCCCCTCGGACCACCCCAACTTAATAAAAGTGGGAAAAATTGGGTAGACGGTGCCCAGAATTCTGTGACGAGGCCCCTCTGAGCCCTCTGGCGAATAAACTTTGATTCTCCAACTCTCTGACTCTCTGTTGACCGCTTGGTTTCTCCTCGGGACCACCCGCTGTAACACTTGCTGTAACAGTTCTTTGTATCACAAATTCCAGGGACTTGAAGATAATGGGTAAAGGTCACATTGTGCAACTTGTGGTAACATTTTAGGTAATTTATCAGCTAGTCTGGAAACTACAGGGAAGGAAAGAAAAAGCAAAATGCCTTAGGCCAGGCTCGGTGGCTCACGCCTGTAATCCTAGCACTCTGGGAGGCCGAGGCGGGCGGATTGCACTCGCTCTAGCCCGGGCAAGAGAGTGAGACTTGGTCTCAAAAAAAAAAAAAAAAAAAAATGCCTTTAAACAATTACCCTCGAGCAGGGCTGCCGGGACCCGCCCGCTGTGACTAGTCTGCCGCAGACGTCTTTCTGGGCCTAACAACTTTTGCAGACCTCACATTTCTCAGGCTGCTCTGAGCCACGTTTCTCTCTTGGCACTCACTTCTGACACCAGATGCGGGGTCCTGGGGGTTCCTCATACCCCAAGCAATTCTCCAGTGGACACCCGTAGGGAGTCCTATAATTCAATTCCGTTCTGACACCACCCACTTGGAGATAGCGTCAGATCCCACAGGTTAAGGGATCAGTCCCACAGGACTGTCCCTCTTCAGACACCGAGCAAGTCCCAGGCTTTTACCCATGCTGCCCACCAACAAGCTATAAATCGGGGTTCCCACAATGCCATCCTGAAGTTTGTTTAATTTGCTAGGATGACTCATGGAACTCAGGAAACTCTTTCACCCATTTATTATAAGGATATTGCAAAGGCTACAGATGCACAGGGGGAGGTATGGGGGAGGAGCTTTCATGCCCCGCCCCCCCAACCTCCACGTGCTCAGCAATCTGAAAACTCCTGCAAACTCACTCCTGCAAACTCACTCCTTTTGGGTTTTTGTGGGAGCCTTATTCTGTAGGCATGATTAATTAAATCATCATCCACTGAGGACCAGCTCAACCTCTCTTCCTTCCCAGAGGTCTGGGGTGGGGATGAAAGTTCCAATTCTCTAATCACAGGGGTAGCCCCCAGGCATCCAGCCCCCAAGCAGACGTGACCCAGGGGCTCCCAGCTTCCCATCATCTCATTAGCACAAAAAGACCAGTCACTTTGGAGGTTCCAAGCGTTTTAGGAGCCACATGCCAGAAAACAAAAATATATATTTTTCCACATGCTGGAAAAATATATATTTGGCCAGCAGACCAAATATATATTTCACAGCCTCACAGAGACACAATCCTTTCCCCATCCAGCAAGTTCTCAGTGCTGTCTGCCCAGTGAAGCAAGGGCAGGAAAACTGCTGAAGGGGAAATTTCCTGGAATGAGAGAAAGAAGAGAAAGAAAGTTTGTTCCTTCTGCGAACTAAAATAAAATCTGAAACGGTGAATGACCCAAAGGACACGTTTCACACACAGGCTGTGTGGGAGCCACACGGCTGGTTCATTCACGCGGGTGCGGGTGGGCTGAGTCTGAAAAGAGAATCAGCAAGAAGGGGGCTTAGTGAGGGCTTTTATAAACGTCGATAGCCGACCCCCTCCCACCTGCCCTGTTCAGTTCTTTGTTTCTGGGCCAAACTGGCAGGTGAAGAATCGCTTCCTGCTACATGCAGAGAGGACGGTGGGCAGAACAGCCGTTTGTAGTAAATTCTTATTCAAACGACCAAGTCCTATGACCCCTTTTGAGCTAGGGAGGGATAGCCTCGGTCTCCATCAGGGAGGGAGGGGAAGGAATGCTGGCTGTAACCCTCAGATTTACAAAGTCCAGGAACTCCCCAGAGTCCTGCAGCTATTGTTTTACAAGCCTAAGTTTTGCATTAACTACATTCTGTCCTATACATACTTTTCAGATTCCCACCTGGAATAAACCTAACAAAATCTTAAGGCTCCCCACCAACCGGCAGACTGAATGGAATCCCTCTTGGGCAAGGGGATACCCTAAAGCTGAATGGCCTTCCACAAGGAGCCAGGTCTGACATGCCTCATCATGCCCCCTCCCTTCTTGGGGACATCCTTTGTAACCCATTAACAGGCCTAGGGGTATGCAAGCCAAACCTACAGGTCTTCAATTTACACAACAAATCTATGTCCAATGGCTTATCTCTGATAAACAGCTCCTTATCATAAAACTTTGCAATCCTTTAGACAAAGTTTTATGTCTTTAACCAATTACAAGTCAAAGAATCATTAAACCCACTTATAACCTATAAGCCCCCTCTATGAGATGGCCCACTTTTTTGGGCCAAACCAATGTATGCCTTCCATGTATTGATTTATGACTTTATCTGTAACCCCTGTGGCCCTGAAATGTCTAAAACCAAACTGTAACCCAGCCACACCCAGTCCACTTGCTTAAGGCTTCTTGGGAGTGGCTCCGGGTCATGGTCCTCAAATTTGGCTCAGAATAAACCTCTTTAAAATTATTTTACAGAATTTGGCTTATTTTCCATTGACACTTCCAACAGTGTGTTCCGAAACCTGAGGGTGAGCTGATCCCTCCTGAAAATTAGACTCTGTCCAGCCTGCAGGCTTTTGCGTGGCTGAGGGGATGCTGCTGAGTGTTTGTTTCCTGGGCTTTGCCGCTGTCCCCTCTGGGTGCTGTGAGGGTTGAAAGCACAACTGTAAGCAAAGGTTGGCAGTCAATGCTCATTTCTGGACAAAACACTGTGAACTAAAATAAAATCTTAAGGCCCCCCCCTTCAGCAGCTGACTGAGTGGTCCCCCTCCTGGCCAAGAGGATGCCCTAAAACTTGAGTTGCTGGCCATGAGAAGGGATGTCAGATATGCTCCCTTTCCTTCTTGGAGACATCCTATGGCTATGCAAGATAAACCTGCAGGTCCTCAATTAACACAACAAATATATGGCCCGGTAGCTTGTCTCTGATTAACAGACTTCCTTAACTTAAAACATCCCAAGCCTTTAGACAAGGCTACATTTTTTTTAACCACTTATAAGTCAAAGAGTCTATAACCTACCTGTACCTATACCTATAACCTGTAAACCACACCCCCACCCCATTAAACATGGCCCACCTTTTCAGGCCAAACCAATGTATGCCTTCCATGGATTCATTTATGACTTTACCTGTAACCCCTGTCTCCCTGGAATGTCTAAAACCAAACTGTAACCCAGCCACGCCCAGTCCACTTGCTCAAGGCTTTTTGGGTGTGGCTTCAGGTCATGGCCCTCAAATTTGACTCAGAATAAACCTCTTCATTTTACAGAGTTCAGCTGGCTTCTTTTCCGTTGACAGGACAAAGGTCCAGAAATTAGATTACTCCTGCCACCTGTCTTGGGCTGTTGGTGGCTCTACTTCACCAGAGCAAGGACATTTCAAGCCCATTAATTCTGCAGATTGGAATGACTGACAGCATAGCTGGTTCATGTGCATGCATTTGATTAATCAAGTTTACTTTAAGAACACCTTCACCTGTAAGCTCTCCAGAAATCCTGACTCAGTGGCACAGAAACCTCCACTGTGAAAAACTGGAAGGTCGCTTTGACACCCAGCATGAAAGGGGAGCCACCTAAGCCTTCAATTTCTTGGGTATCTCGAAGCTGATGTCCCGAGAGTGTGCCGTGGGGGTGGGCCCCTGGATCAGGTGAGATTCATAAAGGGGACAGCAGCCTGCCAAAGAAATTTGCTGCTGTTAAAAATGTGGCCTCTCTTCTCCCATCATCCAGAAACCTGATGAATCTTTTTCCCACAAAATCTGCTCCAGGGACCAGAAAAATCCCTGCCCCATCCCCTACTGTCCTGTGCACCTGGGGCTTTATTTCAATTCATTGTTATGTTGATTCCTCCTGGAAAACTCACCCCTGAGCACCCTATATGGCTTGATGCTGGGTTTTCACAGTTTCCTTGTGAGTCTGTTTTGAAAACAGGTCAGGGAGCAGAGCCTGTTTAGGGAAAGAAAGAGAGAAATCCAGAGCCCTGTCCTGGGTGATTCCGCTTAACACAGGCAAAAGCCCCTAACCACCCTGATCAAAAACAGGATGTGGTGAGAGAACTAGTTAAGGCTGATCAAAACCAAGATGGCAAGGAAATGGACCTTGCAGCTCATCACACCCTAATTATAATACATTAGCATGCTAAAGGAAACTCCCACGACACAACAGCACCAGGAAGGACTTTATAAAGTAAAGAAAGGGAGGGTCCCCAGTTCTAGGAAATCACTGCCCCTTTCCAAGAAATAACATGAATAATCATCCCCTGCTTAGCCCATAATTAAACTATTGCTTAAATTAAAAAAAAAAATCAAAAGAACCAAGGAGCTGTTCCTCCCAGCAGGGAGAACTAGCCTCCACTCTGTCTGCGGAGCGATCTCCCACCTCTGAATAAAATTTGCTTTAACTCTACACTGTCTACTCGCTCTTGAATTATTTCTCACACAAAGCCAAGGACCCACTTGGACTCCAAGTGGATCCTGGCATTGAGAACCACCTTCATGTGACACCTCCTTGTAGGAGATGAAGGATGTTTTCCAATAAACATGACCAGACAGAAAGAGAAATCTCTGCCAACAAGATGGTGGAAAGATCACTCTACAGGGGATCTCAGAGTCACCAAACCCCACTGATGTCCACTCAGTCCCTCCCAAAAAAACAAGAGGGAGAACAACGGGGGAGGGAGAAGCAACTCAAAGCTAATGGAAACTATGCAGGAAGAAGACATTTAAAAGTATAGTTAAGACCCTTAGAAAGGATTAGATACGGCTTTCACGTAACTAGAAGAGAATGCTATGAAAGAGAGAGGGGAGAAGGAGGGAGAGAAGAGAGGCAGAAACCGACTCAGAAAACAAAGAACTCTTTACATTAAAATTGTGATAGCAGATAAAAGGGCTGGTAGATAAATTTGAGGAAATCTCCCAAAAAGTAGAATAAAAGTGAAGGGAGGTAGCAGATAGAAGAGAAAAATGTAAGGAAGTTGGAAGGCCAGGCTAGGAAGTCAAACATATAAATACTAGCAACTGCAGAAAGACACAACCAAGAAAAGAAGAGGGAAAATTAACCAAACAATTCTGGAACATTGCCCAGAAGTAAAGTTGTGTGTTTCCAGATTGAACAATTCACAAGAGCCAGGCACTAGGGTGAAAACAGAAGCTCCCTAAGGTGTCATGAAAGTGTAGAACCACAGGCAAGAAGAAAATCCGGGGAGTTTGGAGAGAGAGGAATAGGCCACATTCAACGGGGCAGGGGTCTCAGTGCAGTCGCACCTCTCAACCATAACGAGGAAACAAGACAACCAGGGAAAGTGCCTTCAAATCACTGAAGGAAAATCACTTTCAAGCTAGATTCTACACCAGCCAAGCACGCACTAAGTATGTGTACAATGAAGGCATTTCAGATATGTGAGGCCTCAAAGAGTTTGCCTCCCATATCACTCCTTCTTGGGAAGCTATTAGAGGATGTACTGCAACAAAACAAGGGAGAAATCAAGAGAGAGAATAACAAGAACGAGGAATTCAATGCAGGAGAGAAAGATGTGGAGTAGCATTGAGATAATTCCAAAGGCCAGGTTGACAGCCAGGTACCAGAGCCCACAGAGAGGGAGGAAGCCTCCAGAATACATTTCCTCAAGAAGATGGAATGGATAGACCACCTGATGTGTCTGAATATCTCAAGAGGAGACTCGGGTAACTAGTGGAAAGTTTGGGTTAGGCTACTTACAGGTACTTAGTAGTTTGGGCTGCTATAACAAAATACTATAGACTAGGATATTTATAATAATAGAAACTGATTTCTCAGATCTGTAGGCTAAGAAGTCCAAGATCAAGGTGCCAGCAAATTCAGTGTCTGGCGAGGGCCTGCTTTTGGTTCATAGATGACACCTTTTTGTTGTGTCTTCACATGGTGAAAGGGGTGAAGGGTCTTTTTTATATGGGCACTAATCCCACTCATGAGGGCACAACTCACCTGACCTCATCACCTCCCAAAGGCTCCACCTCGTAATATCATCACCTTGGGGACTAGGCTTCAACATACAAATTATGGGGGACAGAAACATTCAGACCATAGCAGGTCCACTGTAAAGAAAAAAACAAAACAAACAATCAGATAAGAAAATTCTTAACCAAAAATTCAGGAGAAAAGAGTAATCCCAGTTCACTAAACGGCTCAAAGGCTCTGGACAGCTTACAAAGTAGAGGTGGTTAAAACTGAGAATCTTTTTGGCCAAAATTGGCATAAGATACCGTATTGCAAGGAGGAGATTTAAGGACAACCCTGCACACTACTCAGTGTGTAAAGTCAGCCTGAGTCGGTCCAGCCCAACAGAGCGTTAGTTCTCCTGATCCGCAAACCTGTCATCGTCTTCCTCCTTGTTCTGGAATGTCTGTGTGTTGGGGTGGCAGGAGGGTGCGTACATATGTTTTCTCTCTGTGGCTGCCCCCCACAAGCACACAGTGACCAGCATTTCTCGAGTCTTTCTGGGGTTTTTATGAGATCCCAGCAGTGCCTGGGCCTCTCCTGAGAGAGAGGGCAGGTGGAGAACTGCAAGGACACAGGATGGCCAGGCTAGGAAGGAAGGAGCCCAGCTCTGCGTAAGGACTCCCAGCTTGTGGAGCAGCCTGTGATTGGATAAAAGATGCCACAGTTACGAGTTCAGTGTGTTGGTTTCAACACATTTAGCAGACAGGACACCTGCAGAGCTGTGTTTCTCAGATGTCAGTGCCCAGAGGGCTCACTACGGACATATTCATGGGACGTGGGCCTGGGGTGGACCAAAGTGCTACAGTTGTCACAACCCCTGCCCCAGGGTCCATGTGCCACCTGCCCAGATGGCCTCTGCTCATCCAGAACCACACTGAGGGCAGGAGGGTTGTAAAGATGAGAAGTAATACGTACTGACAGAAAAAAAGGTGTGTGGCTTTAGTGGGACACATAGATGTACTAAGGCATCCACGGTGGCTCTGGATGACAGGATTTTCCCCACGACAATCATGTACTGCTTTTGTAATACAAGTGGCACAAGGCACCTGCCATGCATGTGTAGTTCTCTGAGAGAAGGCTGGAGTACTCTGCCTTAAAGCAAGAATGATTAATTGTTAGGGATGTGATATTAAAGAACATGTCTTCAAGTAGCAATACCTTAAAGGACATATCACTCTCTCACCATGGGGGAAGAAGGCTCACACCCTGCAGGGCTGGTCCAGCCATGGGCATCCTGGGCACTTCCCTCCCTCCAAGCGCCCCAACGCAAGATGCTCCAGTCCTTGATCATCAATATGGTTCTTAGACTCGGTGTGGCACTTACAAGCATATTTACCAGGAGGGACATTTCACTTTTTAAGAAAAGTGTGTGGTCATGGCTCATATGCACACACACACACACACACACACACACACGGTTTGTGGACATTCTACAGGCAAGGTATGTCCACGCGCCCTTCAAGAATGTGTGATTAGATTCCAGAAAAGGGCGACTAGGGGTTACCCCCAGGCTCTCTGCTCCCAGAGTAGGAGGTGGAGAATGCGGACAGCTACACTGTGAATCACACTCCCACAGGATCACCTTCGGGAATCTGCAGAGAAGCAGCGCAGGACAAGCAGCACTGGGAAAAAAAAGGTGAATCGGAGAATGGACCGCAAAGTCGGGAGAGCGCGAGATATACAATAGGGAACAGAGCGTGGGACGGCCATGCCCATCGGCCGGCCTGGGCAGAGTGATCTGACCCACAGGAGGACGACTCTTCCTCCACCGACCTCCACACCCATGCAAGCAGGGAAGTGCCTGAAGTCAGTGTGAAGTTGTAGCACTGGCTGACGGGTTGTGTGGAGAAGAGACAGGAGCAGGAAACATTTTGAACTCTCCTGTGCGCTGTGCTGGGTCTGCTTTGGGCGGGGGAGGGACTTGCCAGAGTGGACACTTCCCAAGTGCCCGGGAGAAAGCTCAGAGGCAGGCTTCTCACTTCTGGAGGCCGCCGGGACCAGAGCGAGGGAGGTGAACACCAAAAAGGAGGCTCTGCCCTTGGAAATCGCTGAAGATTCCACAGGGTGGAAGAGAGTACAGATCCCTCCTACTGATCAGTCATGAGTCAGTGCTTTGGGGGGCACTGAGCTCAGCGGGCGGCTCTTGGAGACAGTGTGCCAGGCCCACCGCCCGCTGCCTGCTGAGCAGTCGCCTCCAGCGCTGGCTCACTGTGGGTGGGCAGCCGCCATTTTGGGTGTCCATAGCCTAAAACCACTGTGGTGTGTTGCCCAGGCAAAAGACTCAGGCAATGCCCCTGCCCCTGCCCCTCCCTGGCAGAGGAGGTCCTGCCCTTAGAGGAGGAGAGTAAGGAGAGAAGTCACTTTCTCTCCCAACCCAGCTGCTGGCCTTTTCTCACCAGCAGGTCAAACTCTGCCTTTGAAGGGTGGAATAACAACTTTCCTGGCTGAGTCACAAGGCAGTCTTGGTCTCTGGTGGCCCACCATCCCACCCGGCCACCTGCGGTTTCACGCCAAAGGGACAGACCCCACCTCTACAAGGGCAGAGTAGCGAAGGAGGCTGCTTTTCGAGCTGAGACCCATGGCGGGATCGCCAAGGCCACTATCCTGCGACTCCGCCCCTAGGGTCCTTCCTGCCAAAGGGACAGACGCTGCCCCTGAAAAGGTGTAGTAGCGAAGGAGGCCGCTTTTTGAGCTGAGACCTACGGCCGCCTTTTTGCTGTGACTTGGTCTTCGGTGCCTCCCGCCAAAGGGTCAGATCCCACCCTTGGAAGGGTGGAGTAGCAAAGGAAGTCACTTTTTGGGCTGAGACCCACCATGGTGGCAGATGGCCCTTGGCTGAGACCAGGCCAGTAGTATTTCGCGCGGAAGGGACTGACCATGCCCCTGGAAGGGTTCAGTAGTGAGGCAGGCCGCTTTCTGGTCTGAGACCCTCAGTGGCCTTGGGCAGGGCTTCTCTAGCAGCCCTCAGGTGTGTACTTCTTACCAACTAGACAAACCCCACCCTTGGAGGGGCGGAGTAACAAGAGTAGCCACTTCCTGGGCTGACACACCCAGTAGCCCCAGGAAGTGCCCATCCCCCAGTCCAGAGGCTTATCTTCCCCTCTGCAGGGCAGACCCTGCCCTTGGAGGAGGGGAAAAACAAGAGAAGACGTTTTCTGGGCTGGGACTTGCAGCAGTCTCAGCCAACACCCCTCCTCCAGCCCGTCAGGAAAGACTCAGCTCTTGAAGGAAGGGAGAAAGAAGACAAGTCGCTTTCCCTGTGTGACTGGCTTGAATCTGGGGGACCTTGGAACTAAGCAAAAGAGGACAGATTGCTGACTTGATACAGCAGGTTGGTTTTGATCATCTGATAAGATCATAACACAAGGGCTTGCTTGCCCTTGGTGCCCAGGCTGTTGCCAGCTTAGGGGCTTGTGGTCTGGGAAGGAAAATCTTGACCAGAGGCCTTAGCAATTGCACCAATTGATACCCCTCCATCAGGAGCTGCATCGCAAGAGTAGCAAAAAAGCCCTGAATAATATATTAGCAATTCTCCCCTAGCTGCAGATCAAGCACTTGTATATCCCATTTGGGTGTTTAGAGCTCAATACAAAGGTATTGAAATACCTCGATATCCAACTCCTTCACGCAAACTACAAGCAACAAAACAGAGGATAACCTCATAGCCCAACACAGCATCTTCCACCTCAAACTAGTGGTCAGCAGCAGAGTCACACACACAAGAGCGATCCAACTCCTGAGAGTTTAAGCAAGGGATCCAAACTCACTAATTTCCTTAAGCAGGAGGTGAAGACAACAGGTCAGAGATAACTCAACAGGCTAAAACATCTCTAAGACAATACTGGACCACAGTGCATCTCCCCAGTTTGTAGTTTGCGTGAAGGAGTCAAGGAACATCCCTTCACGGACCCAGAATTAAGTCCATAAATAGTCCCAGAACCCCCAATCCTTGACAAAGTAGCCTGATGAGAAAGAATCAGCAAAAGAACACAGGAAACATGAAAGATCAGAGAGAAAAGTCACCTCCAAAAAAAAACATTCAATCTCCATCAACAGATACCAACTTCCATAATATAATTAAACTGACAGAGAAAGAATTCCGAATATGGATTGTAAGAAAACTCAATGGAATTGAAGAGAAAATAGAATCCCAACATAACGAAACCACAAGATCAATTCAGGAAATGAATGAAAAATTCTCTAAAGAAATTGAAATACTACAGAAAAACCAGACAGAAATCTTGGCAATGAAGGTGGCATTCAAGGAACTTCAAAACACAGTGGAAAGCCTCAAGAATAGAATGGATCATGCAGAGGAAAGAATCTCAGAGCCTGAAGATAATGCCTATGTGCTAAACAATCGGATGAAGAAAAAGAACACAGAAACAAGAGACAAGACTGAAATATACAAGAAATGTGGGGTTACATAAATAAGCCAAATATAAGACTCATTAGCATCCCAGATAGAGAAGAGGAAAATACACAAGGGCTGGAAAACTTATTTCATGAAATAAAGGAAAGTATGCCTGGCCTGGCCAGAAATCTTGATATCCAGATACAAGAAGATACAAGGTTGCTCACTATCTCTACTTCTGGCTTGTAAAGTTTGGGGGCAGATGAGATCAAACTCTCGCTCTTTGCCAATGAGATGATATTATATCTAGAAAATCCCAAAGATTCAACCAGCCCAAGTGCCCATCAATTCATGAGTGGATTATTAACCAAGAGGCTCCTAGAATTGATAAATTAATTCAGTAAAGTCTCAGGATACAAAATCAATACACACAAATCAGAGGCATTCATATATTCCAGTAACAGTCAAGCCAAAATTCAAATAAAAAATGCAATACATTTTACAATAGCCTCAAAGAAAATTAAATATCTAGGAATATATTTAAAGAAAGATGTGAGAGACATATGCAGGGAGAACTATGAAACACCAAGAAAAGACATTGTAGAAGATGTAAACAGATTGAAAACTCTACCTTGCTCAAGGACTGGTAGAAGCAATATCATTAAAATGTCCATACAACCTAAAGTGATCTACAGAATTAATACAATCCCTATCAAAGTACCATCATCATTCTTTACAGATATAGAAAAAATAATTCTATGCTTTGTACGGAACCAGAGAAGGCCTTGCATAGCCAAAGCAATCTTTTTTTTTTTTTTTTTTTTGAGACAGAATCTTACTCTGTTTCCCGGGCTAGAGTGCCGTGGCGTCAGCCTGGCTCAGAGAAACCTCAAACTCTTGGGCTCAAGCAATCCTTCAGCCTCAGCCTCCCATGTAGCTGGAACTACAGGCATGAGCCACCATGCCTGGCTAATATTTTCTATATATTTTAGTTGGCCAATTAATTTCTTTCTATTTTTTTAGTAGAGACGGAGTCTCGCTCTTGCTCAGGCTGGTCTCGAACTCCTGACCTCAAGTGATTCGCCTGCCTTGGCCTCCCAGAGTGCTAGGATTACAGGCGTGAACCACCGTGCCTGGCCTAGCCAAAGCAATCTTAAGTAAAAAGAACAAACTGGGAGGTATCAGTCTACCAGACTTCAAGCTGTACTACAAGGCTATAGTAATTAAAACAGCACTTTACTGGCACAAAAACAGAGACATAGACCTCTGGAACAGGACTGAGTATCCAGAGGTAAAAGCACCCACATATGGTAATCTAATCTTTGACAAAACAGACAAAATTATACACCGGGGAAAAGAATCTCTTTTCAATAAATGGTGCTGGGAAAACTGGACAGCTACATGCAGAAGATTGAAACTGGCTTCCCACCTCTCACTTCTCACAAAAATCAATTCAAGATGTATAACAGACTTAAACCTAAGGCATGAAACCTTTAGAATTCTAGAAGCAGATGTTGGAAATACTCTTCTAGACATCGGCCTAGGCAAAGAATTTTTGAAGAAGACCCCAAAGCAATCACAGCAGCTACAAAAATAAATGGGATCTTATCAAATTAAAAAGCTTTTGCACAGCCAAGGAAACTATCATTAGAGCTTATAGACAGCCTACAGAATGGGAGAAAATATTTGCTCTCTACACAACCAATAAAGGGCTGCTAACAGGAATCTATCTAGAACTTAAAAAAAATCAACAAGAAAAAAATCAAACAACCCCATCAATAAATGGGCAGATGAAATGAACAGAAACTTTTCAAAAGAAGACAGAATGGCCAGCAAACATACAAAAAAATGCTCAACATCTCTAATCATTAGAGAAATGCAAATCAAAACCACAATGAGATATCACCTAACCCCGGTGAGGTTAGCCTCTATCAAAAAATCCCAAAACAACAAATGCTGGCAAAGATGTGGAGAGACAGGAACATTCTTACACTGCTGGTGCAACTGCAAATTAGTGCAACCTCTGTGGAAAAGAATTCGGAGATACCCCGAGGATCTAAAAATAGAAATACCATTTGATCCAGAAATAGCACTATTAGGCATCTCTCCAAAAGAGCAAAAGACATTCTATAACAAAGACATCTGAATCCAAATGTTTATGGCAGCACAACTCACTATTGCAAGGATGTGGAAACAGCCCAAGTGCCCATCAATTCATGAGTGGATTATTAAAATTTGGTATATGTATACAATGGAATACTACTCAATAATAAGAAATGACAGTGATCTAGTGTCTCTTATATTTTCCTGGATAGAGCCTGAGCCTGTTATTTGAAGTGAGGTATCATAAGATTGGAAGAATGGGCTCCACATACACTCGCCATCAAATTGGCACTGACTGATCAATACTATGATACTCACACGGTAGTAATATTCTCCAGGGATTATGGGGTTGAGGGGTGTAAACTCAAAACTAATGGCCATGGTGAGCATTGTAGAGGGGAAGGGCATGCCTATAATCCTCACTTGGGTGAGGCAAAGACATAAAGTGTAACCAAAATGTTTGTACCCTCATAATATCCTGAAATTAAAAAAAAAAAAAAAACTCCATTAAAAAGTGGGCAAAAGATATGAACAGAAGCTTTTCAAAAGAAGATAGACAATAAACATATGAAAAAATGCTCAGTGTCACTAATCATCAGGGAAATGCAAATTAAAATCAAAATGGGATATCACCTTACCCCAGTTAGAATGGCTTTTATTAAAAAGTCCAAAAACAATAGATGCTAGCATGGATGCAGACAAAGGAACATTTATAAACTGTTGGTGGGACTGCAAATTAGTACAACCTCTATGAAAAACAGTATGGAGATTCCTCAAAGAACTAAAAGTAGACCTAGCATGCAATCCAGCAATTCTACTACTGGGTATTTACCCAGAGGAAAAGGAGTCGTGTTATCAAAAAGACACCTGCACTTGAATATTTATTGCAGCACAATTCACAATTGCAAAGATGTGGAATCAACCCAAGTGCCCATCAATTTACAAGTGGCTTAACAAAATGTGGTATATTTATACCACCAAATACTACTCAGCCATAAAAAATGATGAATTAATGCCTTTTGAAACAATTTGGATGGAACTAGAGACCATTATCCTAAGTGAAGTATCTAAAGAATGGAAAAACAAATACCACATGTACTCGCTATTAAATTGGAATTAACTGATGAGCACAGCACACATGTGTACAGAGGGAAGCAAAACTCAGTGGAAATCAAACAGTGGGGAGTGGGGAGGAGGGGCTGGTGAAAATCTACCCAACTGGTACAATGAACACTATCCGGGTGACGGGCACACTTATAGCCTTAACTCAAGCATTACAAATGTGATCAAGGTAACTAAAAACATTGGTACCCCCATAATATTTTGAAATCAAAAAATAATTTTTAAAAAGTACATTAAAAAAAAGAATGTGTGATTAAAAATACCATAATAAATAGGCCAGCCGGGTGTGGTGGCTCACACCTGTAATCCTAGCACTGTGGGAGGCCCAGGCGGGAGGATTGTTTGAGCTCAGGAGTTCGAGACCAGCCTGAGCAAAAGTGAGACCCCATCTCTACTTAAAAAAAAAAAGAAAGAAATTACCTGGACAACCAAAAATATATAGAAAAAATTAGCCGGGCATGGTGGCACATGACTGTAGTCCAAGCTACTCAGGGGGCTGAGGCAGGGTTGCTTGAGCCCAGGGTTGCTTGAGCCCAGGAGTTTGAGGTTGCCATGAACTAGGCTGATGCCACGGCACCCTAGCCTGGGCAACAAAGTGAGACTCTGTCTATAAATAAATAAATAAATAAGCCATCTCTGTGTTTTAGAAGAAAACTGCATTCTCACATAATGTATTCTTGGGACAAATAATAATTAAATTACCTCAAATACACCTTGAGTCAACCCACAGGGCCCCGATGAGGTTGGGTCTCAGTTTTCAGTGGAGGGAAGTTAACTGACAGAGGAGGGGGTGAGGGAGGGGAAGTAATGGCTCTGATTAATCAACAGCTTAAGTCTCAACTGAAAACACACAGAAGTTGCCGCCACATCTGGGCACGAGTTCACTGAATGCTACCCTGGGGCTTTTTTATCACTGAAGCACGGAGCTCCACAGACTGCCTCGTTTCGGGAACACTGCTATTCCTGGGGCCTACTGGGGTCGGCTTTGCTCCAAATTCCCAGCTGAGGGACCCAACAAGCTGACTAGATCTGCAGGTGGGAACTGGGCTGGGGTGGGCACCCAGTATTTTCACAACTTCAGTTGACCAGTTCAGGGTGATGTTGGAGCAAGAATGGCCACTCAGCCAGCAAGAGGCCACAAGGGAGGCTGTGATTTGAATTTCTGACAACTTCCCTCTACTATTAAGCAAAGACTGTATATGGGTTTCTTGTGTGCTTGGATGAATTACCATCTTTTAGGGAACGCTGAGGTTTGATCTTGAAGATACGAATATTTCACATTTCACTGCTTTCTAGGATATTGCAATGCTATTAAAAATAAGTATGAGAAAAGCAAACAAAGAGAAGATAATTCCAAGATAGCACATAGTTAAAAACTACCACCTTTGATAAAAACAGCAGTTTACATATTATATTTGCTACCTAACTCCTTTTCCTCCTGTCGGCACTTGGTTTGGAATGAGAAAGAAGGCAAACAGGGCTGCTCGAGGTGGAACGGGCTTGTTTATTATTACAAAGCATACAGTCTGAAAACTTCATTAATATAGTTATAAAAGTGTATCATTAAAATAAATAAATAGATCACCAGAAAATATATCAATAAATACATCATTTTACCTGAAGAGATCTGTACAAATAAATGTTTTGCATAGATTTCGGACAGCTCAGTGTGAATACATCAGGGTTCTTCTTAAGCACAGATGGATAAAGCTACGCAAAAAATAAAATAAATAACTATTAACACAAACAAGCTGCAGGATCAAAACGGGGGGCAGGGTCATTATTTCATGAGCAGCATTGACTTTCTACCACAGCTTCAAGCTTCTGCTCTGAAATTGCAATGAAATAAAGCCAACAGGGGCGGGACACCCACACGCCCCTCCTCGCAGCACCTGTCCCGGCCCTCCGAGATGCCTCCCGCTTCAACCGGAGAAGTTCTGAAAGACGTCGGCTGCCTCCACCCAGTTCCGGAAGCACGCCAGCCCCCACTCCCGGATCTGCTTGCGCCCTTTGCTGGTGATGACCTCCCCATTTTGTTTCACAATCACAAGCTTGGGGATGGCCGTGATGTTGTACCTCTTCCTCAGCTCGCTGCAGGAGAGAAGAGGGGTACCAAAGGGTTAGCACCTCCACCCCCACCGCGTGTGTACAGTCACCAGCTTACCTGGGAGCCACCCCGAGCCCCTGCCACCCTCGCACGTGCCCCCCTGCCGGGCTGGTGGGCTCCTTTCCATCTGGGTGTTGTCGTTTCTAACCCGGGGCTGCCCCAGAGTACAGCCTGCAGCCAAGCAACTGCTCTGGATCTGAGCCGCCCAATGCCACAGCAACCAGCCACACGCGACCAGTGTACCTAAGGAACCAAAGCTTTCATTTTAATTAAATGAAAATTTAAGTGGCCACAAGTGACTAGTGGTTACCGGATTGGACAGCATAGGTCTAAGCCCACAAATAAACCCAATAATTTTTTATATCCTTCTCTACATCTTAAGAGGTTGGAAAACATCAGGTATATATAATGGCAAAAATTAAACCTCCCTATGTTCTAAATAAATCCAAAGCCTTATTTGACTTTCCACCCTACAAATTCAGCAAGGCACTGATTAGTGTTTCTAAACATGAAACGTTTCTTGGCTACATTGTATCATCATCTGTAACCCTGTAAGTGGCCTCTTTACAAAATTATTTCTATTCATTCAGGGAAAGGAGCATCTGCCTTCATTTTGCAATTCTCCCCATAACCTTCACAGGGATTACGTCCCTGAAAACAGGGCAAGGAGTGAAAATCCCTGTCCCGTTTACCCGGTAAAGGGCCCCAGGGACGGTAATCTGCTTTCCTTGATCTGCTGCCCTGAGGACTATGAACCTGGGGCAGTAGGAGAAAGGCACTTGAGACATCTGTCAAGGTCTTCCTGCTGCTCCCTGGCACTGGGTCAGAGACAAACCTTCACGCAAACACAAGAAAGCCTATGGTCCCCTACACTCCAGAGAGAGAATGTACTTCATTTCCAAGCATTCATGAAGCTTTGACAAAACCAATCACGTTCTTGTCACAAAGGAAATCTCAGTAAATTTCAAATGATCAATAACATACAGACCACCTAATCAGACCACAAGGGAACAGAACTGGAGACCAGTAAGAAATCATTTTTAAGAATGAGTTTAAAAACTAACTATATGGTGTATGTGAAATAGCAATGCAGAGGACAAAATATTTAAAATAGAACAATACGAAATATACTACAAATCCCAAGCTGTAAATACAATGAAATATACTCATCCAAAACTCATACATAGACGAGTTATGGATTTAATTCAAAAGGTAGAAAAAGAATGGTGGAGCAAACACAAAGAAAGAAAAGGATAGCAAAATAAGAGCGAGAACAGAAATTACAGAAAGAGGTAAGGAACCAGCAAAAATCCACATGGGGTGAGGATGAAACCCAACCTGGTTCTCAGGAAAGGCTAAAGTACGAACTCAATCTCTACCAATAAAGAGCAAGGGAAAAAGAGAAGGCACTAGGATATCAGGAGTCAAGCAGGGCGGGTCCCACATAGACCCAGTGTGGACGAAGCCACCTCAGGGGCCCTAACGGGATGGTAGGGCCTTCCCCTGGCCCAGGACGGCTGCCAGGACAGGCAGCCGGAGAACCCGCGCACAGCCCCACCTGAGCAGCTGCGGAAGCTGTTTCCCGTGGTGTCCAAGGACTCCCATGAGGAGGGAAAGAAAAAGTGGGAGGAAGAAATAGGCATACCAGTCTATAAAAACTATCACACAAAGTAAAAGGACACTTTCGGCAGAGACTGCTCTGCTGAAACTGTATTTGCAGAACTGACAAACCAAAGCCCGAAACACAGAGCAGACACAAATTGGTGTCAAACGCTTGCGCCTCCCCAGCCACAAGGGCTCAAGACAGACGAGGTGTGTGAAACTCAAGCCCAGGGATCTCGGCCGGGCTGAGCCCACACGGCTCTGGCAACCACAGTGGTGGGCATGAAAGGTGTGGCGGAGGCCACGTCCCCTCTACTGTTTTAAGACTCCTGCACAGCATCTGAAATTTGAAATGCCTAAGAAATTAGCTTTTCCCAATGGCATAGAACAAAAATGTGAAAAAGAAGATAAACAACCCAAGTAGCCCTTTGCATAAAGACTGCACCAAAACAGCCAGCAGCGTAATTTAAGCTCTTTATCTGGTAGTTTTGGCAAACCAGTTACTTCAGCCCTTGTACTTTGGGCAGTGGGACAGGACAAGACAGAGCACACCACGTTTCAGAAAGGGAAGCCTGGCAGAGCCTGGCAGGGCTCTGTCATCCCAGGGATAGGGAATCTCATCCCCAAGGCCGTGAGGAGTCCCTGGAGGGCTGATGGTGAGCAGTGAGGGTGTCGGGTGACAGCAGCAGCAACAGCACCTCAGCCACAGATTCCTGAGCCACGAAGGTCTGGCCCAGCATCTGCTCTCCCGGCAGCCCCCTGGGAGATGCTGGTCCCTGCACCAGCCTTTGCTCAGCACCGTCTGAGCGACGGTGCTTCTCAACATGGGGGCACAGGACCAGCAGCTTCAGCGTCACCTGGGAACTCATCAGAAATGTGTCACCCCACCCTGACTGGGGGTACAGCCTGCGACCCTGTGCATGATGCTCAAGTTTGCCGGCCCTGCTGGTGTCTCCCAGGGCTTCCTGCAGCCCCTGCACTCACTGGGAGAAGGGAGGCTGCCCCCCATAGCAGGGGCAGCACAGGCCTCAGCATCCAACCCGTCCTGTAGAAACCAGGTCTCTTCCATTTTCTCGCATGGATCAGCCATGTGAGCAAGCTGGGGCAAGCTGGCTCATCTCCTGTCCCTAGATCCTTCTTCAGCACCGCAGGAACAATAAAATCCACCTCCTGAGGTGGTTGTGAGGATTAAACGATTAGTACATGAACAACTTAATGAAAGATGGGGTTTGGCACATAATAAGTACTCAGTAAACACTGGCTCTTCTTATTGTGTGGGAAGGACCCACCTTCCATTCCAGCTGGGTCTACTGCTCACTCAGCATATCTCTTGGCCCCTGGCTACACTAACTAGTACAGAAATGGGCGACTAGCAGACTCAGAACCAGTGGGGCTCCGTAAGCACTTCCCTGTGTGCTAGAAAAGAGAAGGTGCGGGGACGTGCAATCCAAGACATAGCAGCCATTCTGCCACCACGAGAAGGGACTGGATTTGCCTGGCAGTCACTGCCTCCAGCCCAAGAGTGAGGCACAAGTGGCAGAAGGCAAGCCACAAAATGCGTCCTCAGCCTCCCTGGAGACCAGCTCCTGGCTTCTGGGTGTTTCAATTTAAGCCAGCCCATAACCTTCCTTGTTTAATCTCTTTGAGTTGCAGTTGCTGCTGCTGCTGCTGCTGCTGCTTTAATCCCTTGCAACATTAAATGGAGCTCTGACACAGCCAGGGGGTGTGCTGCAAGCTGGGCGTTGAGAATTAGAAAGAGGCTTATGGTGGCCACGCTGATCTTCAAAGAGACACCCAGTGTCAGCCCTCAGTCACCACCTGGCAGCCTCTGCCTGCGGACACATGTAACCTTGGAACTGCGGACACATGTAACCTTGGAACTGCACAGGAGAGGCAGATAGCCATCCTCCTCCCCTGAAGTTATCTCAATCCCCTCTGGGCGCTGAGCTGTGTCCTCAGAAAAGAGAATATGCTTTGGAGGACAAAGCATTGTCAGGGCATTTTAACCATTTTGGGAAAATTCAAGGGCCCAGTTCCTCCTTGTCCTCACAAGCACCATAGCAACCGACGCTAGTCCCTGCCTTCGCTAACCCAGCCGCATCCTTGTCCCTGGTATAACTGCGCTTCTGGGTTGCTATGGCAACCCCTGACTCCAGTCTCTTTCCATCTCACGCAGCCGCAGACTGCTGCCAAGCAAATCACTCTAAAGCACTGTCTTTCGCTCACTTGCTCCAACCACCCACCAAACATGCTCCCTGTGGTGCCAAGCACTGAACAACCATGTCTGGCTCCTCCTGTGGACAATGAAACCTAGGAAACCCCTGGAGGACTGGGGCAAGGCGTGGCCAGCCCAGATCAGTCTTTGAACCAACAGCCGATTAGATGGGGACACCAAGGCCCTGGAGAGCAGTTAGGGGAATATTCTAACAGCCCAGCGTCTGAGTGGAGATGTAGCAATGAGTAGAAAAACAGAGAAGGATCTGGGAGCCACAGAAGCAGTGGAATCAGGGATGTGTTGAATCCAAAGGGCGCAGGGGGCAGCTAGAGCACTGGGCTAGAGAGGGGCAAGGGACAGAAAGACAGAGCCGGGAGTCACCAGCGTGAGCAACAATTCTTCCCCACTGAGCCATTCCCTGCCCAAGAAATGAAGTTGTGGCCAACTTGCCTTTCTATCAAATCCAAACTCATCAGCCTAGAAGTTGAGGTGTTCCAGTACCAGCCACGGCAGGGGAGGCAGTGGTCAGAGCCTGGGCATGCAGGAGGAGGGCAGACCCCCTCCAGTCCTCCTTGAGGTCCACTGAGGCTCCAGTGGCCAAGTGGGGACAAGAGTTGCTATGAGGCAGTCATTATAAAATCACACAAAATCACCATTGCTCGTCTCTTGTGAACAGCAACATGCAACAGGAATTCCTGCTGGTGAACTCAGAACTCGTTACTTCACTCTTGGACAATGAGTTTTACCCATAAACCCAGTAATAAAGGGAGGGAAGGCAAGGCAGGATGGAACCGCATCCTGAAAAAATACCTCCAGGGAGTGCTGGCGTCTGTCCCCACACTAAGGACAGAGAAGGCTCGGCCCCTCCTCTCAGCCCACCTGCACTTGGGCACCTGGGCAAGGAAGTGACAACCCCAGCCAAACGCTCGCATCTCCAGTTTCAGGGATGTCAGTAAGCAGTTGCCTCTCTGGGGACTGAAAGTGGCACTGTGTTGTGTGTTGGGGGCAGGGAGGCCCCAGAAAAGCTGTTATCTACACAACTCTGAGGACAAGGCGAGGGGCTCAGCATCTCCCTGCAGGTGCAGGTGCAGCTGTCCTCTGCCTCCAGCCGTGCCACGGGTGCTTCACAGCAATGTCTCTGGAAGCATCCGCTTTCCTTCTCCTCCCTCAACTCAGGTGGATCACCAGGAAGTCAGTTGAGAGGGGGTGATGAGCTGAAGCCCCCAAGGGAAGGCAGCATGGGGTCACTTCACCCCGCATCTATCCAGGGGCACTCCTGTAACGTCACCATTCTGAGCTCCCTGTCCACACACCAACCACACAGTACCATACTCTGTACACATTAGCAACTTCCCAAATGCCTTTGGGATGCTTTGCACATTTTGTTCTTTCTTCTCAGCAAGTGGCTATTTCCATTTTGCTCATGATCTGATTCCATAAATCCTGGCTGGGACAAGCAGAACTTGGGGCGTGGCTCCAACAATTTCCACAGAATATTCCCTGTCCAGCTTACACATGACAACGACAAGTTCATGAAGTTTAGTTTGGAAAGGGGTAGGGACAAAGAGCTACATTCACAAAGAGAAAATCCCCTCTGAGGATGAAGAGCAGGCGAAGACCAGGCCAGCCAGGCCTAGGGGACGGGAGGGCACAGCCGCCCGGCTCTGGGCTGCTCTCCGGATGCCGCTGGAGCTCACAGACTCTGACCAGGTCAGCAGGGGAGACAGGAGGGAGTCCTGCACGGCCTGCCCAAGTGAGTCTATGATGCAGGGGGCAGAGGCCTATAGCCCCCTCAGAGAGGAAGTGGGCCAGGGCGGAAAGGTGGCCCCAGAACCAGGAGCACTGGACTCTGCACCTCAATGGCACATCCGCTAAATGAGGCGCTAGACCAGAGTGCAGGTCCCTAACCAGTGGACACATGAGCCCTTTCAGGTATCAGATCAACTCTGATAATAATCACATAATGAATCATTATGCTCAACAATAAAATACCTTGCCTACCATCACCCAGTGGCTAAGTCCTAGTTCTGTGCTCAATCACTAACAACGCCACTGTCTCCCTTTCAAAACCGCCACTGTCTCCCTTTCAAAACCGTGTTCTTTCAAAAGCTACGCATAACTTGAGTGCTAAACACTTGAAGTGAGTCTGAGAATCCTTTGCAAAGTAAATCACCTGTCACTCAGACTTACCACCAATAAGACTTTCATAGTCCTGGTGTGGTGAGGCCTCCAGGAAGCAGGCCACCCACCTGGGGGGCTGAGTGGCTTCCTGCCTGGCTCCCCTCTCACTCACAACCACCAAAATCATGTGTTAGGGAGAATAATCAGAACTCTTCCAGTTCATTACTCTTCCACAGAACTTTCCAGAGTTAGCTTCCACTTTTCATTTTCCAGAAGGAATGTCATCTCATGACAACTAAGCTGGGGAGTAAAGCCACAACTGGATGATAATCCCCAGAGAAATGTGAGGCTGGCCTCTGTACAGAAACTCACATGGGCACCTCCTCAGGGGTGGGCTGGGACAATGCACCTTTATGAGGTGTGATTTAAACCTAAGTCTGGACTCTTACGCCACAGGAGACCCTGACACCCAGAGCAACAAGTCCCCTGCCATCCTGCCCCTCTGGCTTCCTTAGTGAAGCACTAAACTCAACCTCTAGTTCATTCGCAAAGTCTAAAATTCCAACACAGAGCTGATGATTTCCACCTGGACACCTCTTTTCTAAAGCAAGGGTAGGGTCAAAGGTCCCTTCAGAGAGATTTTTTGTCACCTCTGACATCTGCCTCCTAGTTCTTCCTACATTTATAGTGATGAAATTTATAGTAATGAGTTTTATACCTTATAGTTATAAAATTCCATCACTGCCGGTAAAAATGAAACCCCAGAAGTGGCCAGCACCTGGGTTCCTTGGCCGTGGAGCCCTCAGCCCCCTCCGTCCCAGCACAGCCTCCACCGCCTGCACTGGGGGTGCCTGCCACACTGCTGATGGCCTCCTGGGTCACCGGCCCCCCAGCCCCCGCCCGCTCCCAGACACCGACACGAGCGATGGTCATCCCCGTGACCCCCACCTACTAAGCGGAAGGAGGATCCAGCGGTGTGGGCCCTGAGCCACCTGGGGCAGTGGTTCCCGGACAGAGGCCCGCGGACCCCCAGCATCAGCACCACCCGGCCTCCTGGGAAACGCGGACCCCCGCAGCTCCAGACCTGCGGAGTCAGAAAGTCCCCCAGCCCGTGGGGATGCTGATGCTCTGGTTTTGCGAACCTAGTCTGGAGTCCTCCCTGTCCTGAAAGGAAGTTGGAACAGAGACTGAGTGTGACTAACCTGCCGAGACCTGAACGGGAAGGCGGGGACGGGGAGAGGAATCTGAAAGAGCTCGCGAGGGCGCAGGAGGCGGCCTGGGGAGCCCCGGGGGCGACGCCGGCGGCCCCCGCCCCGCAGAACCCGCACTCACTGCCGGTAGGGGTCGTGGAAGGGCAGCGCCAGCCAGGCGCCGTGCAGCTCGCGCATGAAGGCCAGCATCTCCTCGGCGCTGCCGTCGGCCGACACGAAGACCACCTCGAAGGGCGCGGGCCGCTGCGCCTCGCCCACCAGCGCCGTGTAGAAGTCACAGAGCAGCGGCGTGAAGTCGCGGCTGGGCGCGCACCGGCCGGCCGCGAAGTATAGCGCCACCACCTTGTTATGCAGCGCCGCCTCGGCCTCCACCGCCGCACCCTCACGGGTCACCAGGCGCCGGCCGCCCAGCACGTCCACCATGGCGAGGTCGCACGGCCACCTGGGGCCCGAGGACGCCTGCGGGCGAATGATCACCTGCGGGGGGGCGGGCGGCGGCGAGCGCTGCGGTGCCGGCCTGTCTCCACCGCCGCTCAAGACCTGCCCCAGCTGCGCCCCGACCTGAGACCCCGCTCGGACCTCGGCCCGGGGCGCGCCTGTAGCTGCCGCAGGGAAGTCCGCACTGGGAGAGGGACTCTCACAGACACCGCGACCGCAGATGCCAAGGCGTTGGCTACAGCGCGGCACCCGCCCCCGGAAACCTAACCAGCCAGGCCACCCGGCGCCCTGCCGCCCCCGCGCTCTCCTCCGACTGCTCCCCGCCCACACTCGGGCGTCCTTCCCCTTCCCTGCCGCGCCCCGACTCTCGTCTCCTTCCCCGCCGTGCACCGCCCCCGCCCCGGACTCCCGCCGCGCCCCGCCCCCATTCCGGTCCCCTCCCCCGCGGCGCCCCGCCCAGGGCGCTCCAGCCAGAGGCCCTGTCCACAGCCCTCCCGGCATCAGCGCGTCCGGGCCCCGCCCCACTCTCCGCTCCGGAGCTCCCAAGGAGCCACGCTCTCCCCCTCCTGTACTCCCTCTCCCTTTTCGCCCTCCCTCCCTGCGCCCCTCGCCGCCCCACCCGCAACCCCGCGCTGGCACCTCCTTACCCGCCTGGTGCCCACGCCGGGAACGCGCCCCCCGCCCCGTTGCAGGTGTCTCGCCGCCGACTTCCTAGTGCTTTTGAACCCTGCCTCAGAACCTTGCCGCGGCCCAGCACCCTGGAACGGAGAATGGGGAGGGTGGAGAGACGGGGGAAGAGGAGGGGTCGTTGGGCTTGGAGCGGGCCTGGGCGGCGTGGTAGGGAACCAGGGCTCTGTTCTTTCTGGGAGTTTGCCCCTGACATCCTGGGTCCTGGCTGGGAGGTTCCTGGAGTTGTGGAAGAAATTCGGGCGGTTCTTAAGGAATGTTTTATTTGGAGAACAAGAATATTAGTAATGTGGCAAGCACTGTTGCAGGCCCTAGGAATTCAGCGGGGAACAGAAAGATTGCAACTGCCTGCCGGGCCCGGGATAGCATGAGGTGAGCTACGCACTGGTGTGAGGGCAAATACAAGGATTTGACAAAAATAAGAAAATAATCAGTAATCAAGGTAAATAATGTTTTAATGCAACATTTTAAAGATTCTAAATTAATGCAAAGAAGTTCACGATGAACAAATTATCAAAAACTTAAAGACAGTGAGGGAAACCAAAATATGGCCCCCAGAAAGTGTGCCGCTTTTGTATACCGATTATTTTGAGCGGACAGCCCTAAGCACTTGAGAGACAGCAAGTGCCGGGAGAGGAGTTCTCTGAATTCTCTTTACCTGCCGAAAGACAGATCCTCCAAAGCAGCTCAGTTGTTACAGATTGTGGTAAATCCCTTCTGGGGAGTTTCATCAACAAGGGAAAATAGACTGGTTGTTACAGGAGAAGAGACACCACACTCAGACTTTGTCACACACTCTCATATCTCCCATCTATTCCTTTGAAGGCACACTAATCTTTCCTAAAAATTATTTACTCTCCCCTAAGTGGCCTATATCCCCCTCCATTTGCCCTATTAAGAAGGCAAATATCACTGGTTTGGGAAATAGTCACTTTTTCCCCCCGTGATTCCCCCATGCAGGTAATATTAAAAGTTAATAAATTTGTATACCCTTTGTCCGAGAATTCTGCCTGTTGTCAGCTGAATTTCATAGACCCAGCTATGGACAACCTGGGAGGGTAGAGGGAAGGTCTTGCCTCCCCTAAGACAAGATAGATGTCACCCTGACTTTGGGCACCGTGCTCGCCTCCCCGAATTCTGCCCCTGTGCCCTGCCTGGAGCTTACGTTCCAGGGGGCACAACAAAAAATAAAGTAAATGAGGAAGATATTTCGTATGCGCTGTGCTGAGAGAAGAGCCACAGGGAGGGGCGCAGTTGTAACTGAGTGGTCAGCAAAGTCCGGGCAGGTGAGATCTGAGCTTCCTGGGGAGCCGTTTGCTCCCGAGGGCTCCCGAAAGGGAAGGAGGCGGACAGTCACCGCTGGCCCCGCTGGCTGGGCTGTGTGCGCGCACTTGGCCAGCCAGAGCTAAGCGCAAGCCCTGACGGAGGATTGATTGATGCTGTTGTGTCAGGCAAGCTGCCAGAGGCGAGATTCACTGTCCTCTTCCAACACTGGGAAAATGGATAGACAAATCCGAGAAAAACATTGAAAGGAGCTGTGAGCTGTGTAAATCTTGCATGTGAAGGCCCCAGACTTTTGTTAAAACTCAGAAATAAGAGGAATGAAATGCAGCTAAACTCCAAATATCATCCAGACCGTATTTTGATCTGTTTGGCTTTTTAATCTTTGAACACAACAGTGAGGGAAAATTGATAGCATTCCTAATTAGTTGACAGTGCCACCCACTGAGAAAACTCCCAATCATTTGTATAAATACTACTGTGGGAGGGGTGAGGGCCCATTCCTGGGGAGAGCAGCCCTCCTAGGGGCTACCCTGGAACAGAGAGAGGAGGGGGAGGTGTGGTCCTAGGGGACAGAGTCAGCCGGCCCCCCAGCCTCCCCAGGGCATTCTCCTTGGACGGGTGCTTTGAGCATCTGTGTGTACAAGCCAGGAAGGGGACTCAAACTCGTGCAGGGAGACTGAGGACCGCTCCGCATGATTTGCTCAGCTTCACTTCTAAAGAGCATTGTCAAGGGCCATTGCTGACCTTTCTGGGGCAACCAGGCTTTGAAGGGACTTTCCCAAGGCACTCCCTGTCGCATGAAGCCACCCCCTCACCTCTCCGTAAGGTGGGAGTGGGACAAGGGTGCCATGGATGCAGAACAAAGCCCAGCATTCTGTCCTGCTTCTGCTGGAGCCAAGTTCTCCTTCAGGTTTCCCTGCAAGGGAGCACACACAGAAACACCCACAAATGGAGTCTCAGAAACAGGATTAGGTGTCCCCTACTCCCTAGCTGGATATGCAAAGTCACTTTCATACCAAATTTCTTTGCAGGGCATCTAAAGGTGACCTGAGCATGGGCATCTGAAAGCTGCTTTATGTGCCCTGGACAATCACAGGGAAATTAGGCAACGAGTCCTCCTCCGGATGCTGATCTGAAAAACCCCAGTTTCTCAGCCAGTGGAGGGCCTCTCAGGCTTGGCCTTCCTCCCTGGGCCCCTCTCCCCTCACCCCTGTCACCACTTTAAAAATATTTTCTACCCTGTCATACATTCCCCTCCCTAACTTAAGGGCAATCTTTTCTGCATTTTCTCCTCTCTGCGAGTAGTCACGACAAGGACTCCATCCTCGACCAGACTTTAGACAGGCTCCTCCAACCCTCTTCTCAACTAGGCGCCATCCTGGGCCCCGTGCTCAGCCTGCGTAAACCAGTCCTAGCAAAGAACCCTGCTAAGCCATCTCTCCCTGGTGTCTGCTCCCCTTGGCCTGCCTTCAGCAAGCATCCTGTTAAGTGGGTTTAGCGAGAAGCCCCCCACCCTTGACGCAGTGATTTTCCACTCTTCAACCTCCCACCCCCACCCTGCCCCTTGGCTGCAAATCCCCACGTGTATCCGCAGCTCCTTCCCCCATTGCAGCGGCACTGAACAAAGTCCGTCTGGACTGCCTTGACTAGCATCAGCTCTATTTCTCCGTGACAGTTATCAAAGGCTATGACTCGTGGTTGGCCTATAGCTGTGATGTAGACTGAAGGCGGAACGTTTCAGAGCTAATGCCGGTTGGCTGGGCACGTGGGCCTTCAAGAGGCTCCAGGAAGGAGCACTACCATGTCATCACGGCTCTGCTCCTCCCTGCTCAGCAGCAAGCCTCCCTGGCCCGGCCTTTCTCCTTAGAGAACCCCCCTGCAGGTGGAGGTTTGATGAGTTGTTGGGCAAGTTCACCTCTTCTCAGTTCTCATTTTTGTCAACACACTTTGAATTCCTTCTCCAGGGCAAAAGAGGAGCACGTGAACAAAACGTGACCCATGGCTGCTTGACATGAAATTGACTTCTCTTTTCACTATTAAGATATACATATGATGATGATGATGATGCATTTACTTCTAGCACCACTTATGAATGTACAAATGTAATTATGAAAATGTTTCTGCTCTGATCAGCATAGCAAGCAATTTAGACAACCCAGCGTGCAAATGCAACACTCTAAATTTCCTGGTTTTATGTATTCCAGGGGCCACGGTGCCTTCTCCCTAGAGGGAGCATGACGGCCTTGGTGGACCAGGGCCTCTGCCTGGTCACGGATGCTGTGTTTCTTCATCAGGCGACTTGTCTAGGTTCCAGTCCACTAGGAAGTCATCTCATTTTGCAGCCAATAGATTCAGTATATCATTTCTAAGTTGGAACATCTCTCTGTAGCTCCCAACTAGGGCCAGCCATGTAATTTGAGACGCCCAGGGCAAAATGAAAATGCAGGGCCCCTTGTTCAACAAACAGGGAAAACAAATGGGCCAAGAAAGGTACTAAAATACCAAAGCTTTCCCCCTTCTTCCACAGTCTCTCGCAGCCTGTCATGGTATTTTTTACTTGCCACTGAACGTCAAGCTTTCCTGGGCACAGGGTAACTGTTGTTGATGGAAAAAAATCCAAACTTTGAAATATTTAAAAGAAGTTTATTCTGAGCCAAATTTGAGGACCATGACCCGGAGCCACTCCCAAGAAACCTTGAGCAAGTGGACTCCTGGTGGTTGGGTTACAGTTTGGTTTTATACATTTCAGGGAGACAGGGGTTACACGTAAAGTCATCAATCAATACGTGGGAAGCATACATTGGTTTGGCCCAAAAAGGTGGGACATCTCGAAGTGGGGGCTTACAGGTTATAGATGGGTTTAAAGATTCTTTGGCTTGTAATTGGTTAAAGACATGAAGCTTTGTCTAGAGGCTTGGAATATTTTAACATAAGGAATGGTTATCAGGTTATCAGAGATAAGCCACCGGACATAGATTCTTATGCAAATTGAGGACCTGCAGGTTTGTCTTGCATATCCTTAGGCCTGTCAATGGGTCACAAAGGACTCCAAGAAGGGAGGGGGGCACGATGAGGCATGTCTGACCTCCCTCCTGGCAGACAATTTTAGGATATTCCTTTGGCCACGAGGGGGTCCATTCAGTCAGCCGGTGGGGGGGGGCCTTAAAATTTTATTTTGGTTCACAGTTTGGTGCTTCCTTCTCAGTAGAAGTTTCTGTCATCAATTCACCCTCTTTTAATGCTCTGCTCTTGGTACCTGCAAACCAGAGACTAATTTCAAGCTTCATGAGAAGTGGTACATAAGGAAGGCTCTTTGTGGACTAACCAAAACAAAAGGCATCTTACACAGTTTAATTCTAACCACAAAAAGCTAAAATCTTGGAACTAAGCATAAATAATAGTATTTAATAACAATAACCTGCTCTTCAAATACCGATGCTCAGTCGATTTTATACTGAATGTCTGATAATGGGGTGATTTAATGATAATGGTCCTATTTTTGCCTAATTTAAACTTTTGGTGTTTGAAATTCTTTAAGTAAAAATATTGGGGCCGGGCACGGTGGCTCACGCCTGTAATCCTAGCACTCTGGGAGGCCGAGGCGGGAGGATCGCTCAAGGTCAGGAGTTGGAGACCAGCCTGAGCAAGAGCGAGACCTCATCTCTACTATAAATAGAAAGAAATTAATTGGCCAACTAAAAATATATGTAAAAAATTAGCCGGGCATGGTGGCGCATGCCTGTAGTCCCAGCTACTCGGGAGGCTGAGGCAGGAGGATCGCTTGAGCCCAGGAGTTTGAGGTTGCTGTGAGCTAGGCTGA
>CAUYRT010049666.1:0-47825 GCA_963574885.1 Lepilemur ruficaudatus
TTTTTTTTTTTTTTTTTTTTTTTTTTTTTTTTGCTTGTTTTAAAAACACTGGCAAATCCAAAGACACGTAGCAGCCAAGAATTGAGGCTGCCATTTGCAATTGTGCCAGGGTCAAAGTCACTGTCTGTCCTTGGGCCTCTCATTCAACTGTTTTGAGACCTCATTTTTCTCACAGATAAATGGAACTCTTGCTACTTATTCACTCTTCCTTTGAAATACTTTAGATAATTTGCAATTTAATGAGAAGTATGAGCAAGATATTATCACCTCCCTCTCTGCTAATTTAATTGTCCCTCTTTTTACTTCCCAAGCTCCAACATAACATTCCAAGACTTACATGACTATTCATAATCTTTCCCTTTTGCAGTTCATCATAAATTTGTCATCTAGCACTGAGCATTCCCTTCTTTTTAATGGTGATAATTCTTTTATGCTATGCCTTATCTACCCAGAGTAACTGGAAGATCCTAGAAGGCAGAACCAAGATTACATATATATTTCCACGTATACCAGGGATCAGTGAAATACTGTGCAGGAAATTAAAGTTGGCTGAGCATTTGATGATAATAGTGATGGCTTTAATAGCAACTACTGTTTATGGATCATATGTTTTGTGCCAGTCACATTATATAATGTCTTATTTTATCCCCATGAAAACTTGCAAGGCACTAATTATAACATGAATTAAGAAATGAGGAAAATGAGATGCTATAGTTTAAGTAATTCATGAAAATCAGAAAGTCAATGGCAGAGGTGGGATAAAAAGCTGGGCTTTTCTATCTCCCAAAGCAATGCAACATGGCAGAAGAAGTGTCAATTCAGGTACATACGTATGTAGGATTCATTCACCATGCACTCACCAACACACTTATGCATCCCTTTATCCATCATTTAGTGATTCATTCCTCTACCCACCTTCCCTCCAATTACCCCCTCTTCTAACCACACACTTAGCCATTCATCTACCCGTGTATCCATTCTTCAGTCCTTCCATTCACTTACCCTGTTGTCCATTCCATTACTCACTTCATGAATTCGGCTATCCTTCATGCATACACTAAACAATCTATTCATTCATTAATCCACTCACCCATCCATTTATTCCCTAACTCATCTGTATATTGAAAGCCTTACCAATATATCCATTTATTGATTTTGTCACCCATTTGTTCATTTATTAATTTAATCATTCCTAATGCATCTACCAATTCATTCTCTCAACTATTCAACTATTTACTTAAAATTCATTCATTTTCATTATTAAGTTCCTTCTTTGTAGCAAATCCTTGCTAGACACATGGAATATCAAAATGAGAAAGATATACTCTCTACCCTAGTGTATCTTGCAGTCTGATTTAAAGAATCTAGAAAAAATTAATGTGTGGTGAAGGATAAAACAACTTTGTTGTATAGAGACAAGAAGTAGTTCAATAAAAAAGCAAAACAAAACAAAAAACTTCTTAAAGGAGGCCATACACAAATGTAGGCTCAAAAGAAATAGATGAATTGACAAGTTGAAAAACAAAGGAAACAGTAATTTTAGATGAAGGGAAACAGCAAAGCAGATGAAAATTTATGTCAAATAACAGGATATACATGGCATATTGTTGGTCATTCCCTAATATCTGTTATGCCATTCTCTCCAATAGTAATAAAACCACTAAAGGCTACATAAAGTAGCTACCCAAAATCAAGTCTACATTTTTCAGCCTCCTTAACTGTATAGTTATGTATTGACATCTGCGTTAGTTTTGATAATTAAATGTGAACAGAAGTGATGTATGCAACATCCACATTTTGTTTTAAAAGAAAAAGTCATAAACTTCCCTTTCCTTTTATCTTGCTTCTGGCTGGAATATCATGCTATTGAGCCATCTTGGAGCATGCAGATAAAAGCAACTTGCCAGAGGCAGCAGAACAATAGAATGGAAAAATCTCGGACCCCTGAATACTCTGTGCTAGTGAACCTCTTCTACCTCTGGCTTTCATTTTTTTTTATCTTGTTCAAGCCACTTGTAATTGATTAATTGAAATGTTTTATATCATGAGAACCTTTATTCTAAATGTTTTAGACTTCAGTAGCTTAAAATGGAATGTTTCACTAACAGAATATAAAATACGTGGCATTGTCTTTGAGGTAGTGGGGAAGGCTGTGAAGATACAGATATAATATCTTGTATAGCTGAAAACTCTTAGTATACTGTGGCCAATATTTGTCCCAATATTTGGAAAGAAAACCCCTTCTTGAAAGAGTCCATGTTTAAGAGGAAATTATTAGAAATATCCTGAATATTGGTACGTATTGGCTGCTTCTTTTATCTTTTAATAAAGGCCCAGAAGAGATGGATGATGTTAGGCTAGAGCTAAACAATTAACACAGATTAAAGACTCTACGAATATTCTAAGGGACACACTCTCTATGTGCAGTTTGTAATCTATAGTGACTGACAGTCTGGTAATTTGGGGACTTATGGATTGGAAGGGTGAATTGATTTTGTATCTTATATTGAAAAACCAATATTAGACAGCTCCGAAAAAGCTTTACTTGGAAAAATAGAATATGGCACCAAGCCTTTTTAATTACAAATTATTTGTTAGATATTAGAGCCACCACAGTAGCAAAAATCAAATTAAAAGTGTTACTTTCCCATCCAAAGCTGCTACAAGATAGCTACCTTTTTTGAGAGAGAGAGAAAGAGAGAGAGAGAGAGAGAGAGAGAGAGAGAGAGAGTGAGAGAGAGAGAGAGAGAGAGAGAGTAGGATGGACGGTCCTTAGAAGAGATTTTTTAAAAGGCTACATTGTCCAGACTTATAATTACTTTAAATTCTGTATTTTGCTCCGTGGTTTGAGGAACTAGAATGTGCACTGCTCCTGAAAGTCTCACAGAAAGAAGCCAGGTAAATGGCAAGTTCACAAATTTTATTGTGCCCACGTAAGTGATATGGTCACAGGGCAACCAACTAACACCAAAATTACAAATAGGCAGACACCAGTGGGGAGAAGTGAAACATAATAATTTTCCAAAATTATTGACAGATAAAAAATAGTAGATCTAAGAATATGGGAACAAAAAGCAGGATAAATATCAAAGACATCATATCTAAGCAGATTCATATTTAAATTTGTGAGAACCAAAGACAGAAGTTCTTTAGGGTAACCAAATACTAAGGTCAAATTATATACAATGTAATAAGAATAGGAATTATATCCACTCTTGGCAATAAACCTGGCCTAGTTTTGTAAAATCCAAAAATGAAAAGTAGGAATTATAGAAGACTTCTATTTAGAAATCATAAAAGCTAGAAGACAATAGAATGACATCTTTCAAGTGCTAAAGGAAACGGTGAAAATCGCTTTAAAAAATGCTCAATTAACCCAAGAGTAGTCAGAAAAAAAGAAGAAAAATGAAACAAAGGACATATTGAACAAATGCAAAATACCTAGCAGATTTGTAGATTTTAATCCAACACTATAATTATAGCATTAAGTGTGAATGTACTAAACACGTCAATTAAAAGATTGTCAGATTGGATAAAAATGTAAGGTACATAGTTATATGCTATCTATACGAGACCCACTTGTCTTGTCTTAGTCAGTTCAGGCTGCCACAACAAAGTACCATAGACTAGGTGGCTTATAAACCACAGAAATTTATTTCTCACAATTCTGGAAACTGGAATTCTGAAATTAATTTGCCAGCATGGTTGATGTCTGGTAAGGGTTCTCTTCCAAGATTGCAGATTACCCATTGTACCCTCACATGGAGGAAAAAGGACTAGCTAGCTCTCTGGCTTCTTCTTACAAGGGCACTAATTTCATTTATGAAGGCTCCACGCTCATGACCTAATTATCTTCCAAAATTCCCACCTCCAAATACCATCACATTGAGATTAGGGTTTCAACATATTAATTTGGTGGAACAGAAACATTCCATCCATTGCACCACATTAAATATGAAGTCTTATATATGATAAAAGTAAAAGGATGGAAAGAGATATAACAAATAAACACCAACCAAAGAAAAGCTGGAGTAGCAATATTAATATCAGATGAAGTAGAATTTATAACAAGGAATATTATCAGGAATAAAATGTTACACAATGGGGTCATTTCTCCCAGATGATCTTAAAAAAACTTAATTTTGTATGCAATGAACAACATAGTTTCAAAATACATCAAAACTGTTAGTACAGAAAAGAAACATATACAAAATCACAATTGTAGTGAATTTGGAGACATCAATACTCCTCAGTAATTCATAAAATAAGTAGATTTAAAAATCAAGAAGCTTATAGAAGGCCTCAAAAACACTAGCTACCACTTGATCTAATTGACATTCTATGAAACAATTTATTGAAAGAAAGCAAAATACACATTGTTCTCAAGCATACATGGAATTTTTACCAACATATACCATACATTGAGCAATTCAACAAGCCTTAAATTTACGAAAGTAAAAGTCATACAAAGTATTAGACTCTAACATAATTTAACTAGAAATAGATAAGATAAATGCATTTGGGAGATCCCAAAATGTTTATAAGTTAAGTAACACACTTCTAAATAGCCCAGAAGTCAAAGATGATGCCTCAAAAAAAAAAGTGAATTTAGTGAAAATATAAATAACACATTAAAATTTGTGAGATGCAGCTAAATAAGGTCTTACAGAGAAAGTTACAGCATGATGCGTATCTTATAAAAGAATAAAGATCCTAAATCAGTACTTCAAGTTCTAGCTTAAGAAATTAGAGAATGAAGAGATAAACCCAAAGCAAGCAAAAGGAAGAAAATAATAAAGTTATGAGCAGAAATCACTGAAATTAAAAATAGAAAGGCAAAAACAACCAAGGAAAACTCAAACCAAAAGCTGCATATTTGGGGAGAAAATGATAAAACTCTAGTCATACTTGCAACCAAAAAAGAGAAAAGTCATGAATATCAATATGAGGAATTGAGTAAGGGACTCCATTACATACCCTGACAGACACAAAAGTAACAGTAAGGGAAAATTGTGAACTCTATACCCATAAATTTGACCAGGTAGATGGGCATTTCATTGTGGTTATCCTGTTCCTACTGCAATGTCACATTTTGAGTATGTTATGGGTCATTGGATAATGAAGAAACATAACTAGACCTAATAAAGGTGAGTACTCATGACCTGGTACTAGTGGACCTCAAGCCACATAGAGTAACTAGATGAAATTTTGAAATTCCTCCCTTGAATATGAGATGCCTATGTTCTATATGAGGGAGGACGTATACACAAGTATATTTGGGTGACCAAAGAGCACATTATGATAGATAATTCTGGTTGCCCTTTAAAATTATCATAGAATAAAAAAGATCCCTGGTTTTTAGCTGTGTGCATGGCCATCCAAAATAAAGAGTATATTTTAAGATTACATCCCACCTTCTTTTAAATCTAGCTGTGGCCATGCAGCTAGGCCAATGGAATTCAATGTCATTCACTCTATCAGGCATAGCTCAGCTAATTAATAAGGACCAGTAAAAATGTTTCAATAACAAGGTATTTTATGGAAAGAATTTGTTACACAGTGACAGAAGATCTGAGAAGACAAACATATTCAATTCCTTAATAGTCACAAACTGTCAAAACTCACTAAAGAAAGATATATTCTGAATAGTACTTTATCTACTAAAGATTAACACAAAAGGATACCACCTACCACTCATAGGGTTAGAGGGATATCTTAGTTGGTTTCATGCTGCTATAACAGAATACCAAAGACTGGATAAATTATAATAAACAGAAATTTATTTCTTACAGTTACGGAGGCTGGGAAGTCTAAAGGTGAGAGGCCTTCACATGGCAAGGGCCTTCACATGGCAAGGGCCTTCATGCCACGTCATGCCATGGCTGAATGGCAAGAGTGCATGATCAAGAGAGTGAGAGGTAAGGGACCCCAACTCATTCTCTATAACGATGCCCCTCCAGCAATAACAGCATTAATCCATTTGTGAGGGCAGAGCCCTCATGACCCAATCATTTAGTTTTTTTGTTCTTGTCTTTTTTTTTTTAGTTAATTTTATTTTTTATTTTTATTATTTATTTATTTACTTATTTTTTTTTTTCAGCATATTACAGGGGTACCAATGTTTAGGTTACATATATTGCCTTTGCCCTACCCAAGTCAGAGCTTTAAGTGTGTCCATCCCCAATCATTTGTTAAAGGTCCTACCTATCAACACTGTTTGGAGATTACATTTCAACATGAGCTTTGAAGAGGACATTCAAGCCATAGCAAGGTATAACAGGAGGAGTCCAAATCTAAGGCTCTCTGTAGATGGCTGCAATGGCTTCATGGTAAGAACTGAGTGATGGGGATATGGACCATTTGTCTGAGGCCAGAGACACAGAGAAAATGTGGCTGCTGTGGAGGATGCCACCCAAGGCAGACAGGGAGGGAGGAAATGCCTAACCTACCAAGGACATGCTCTGTATTGCACAGCCGGACAGGTAAAAATAAGGAATGCACCTAAGAGCAAAAAAAGAGTGATCAAGAAATATCTATGAGAGTGACGGTTAGGCCTTCCCCATCCTTTGGATTAGAATTTGGATAAAATGGGAAGCCATCTATTGATGGTGGAGCAACAGAATACAAATATTAATAGTACAGCCCTCTGACAATTTAATGGAGGCTTTTATATGAAAAAGCCCAACTCAGTCTTTTACATGAAAAGGAAATTAATATATGTCTTGTTAAAGTCATTGCTAAGTTTGAATGTTCAATACTATAGCTCATCTATATCCTAATTTATATAATATGTTACAATTAGACTTGCATAGCTAGAAGGGTATGGAGTTATGAAAGACAAAGAGTTTGAAAAACAGGCCGTAATATATTGTTTAATGCCATTTATATGAAATCTTCAGAAAAATCAAATCTAGAGAAACAGAAAGTAGATTAGTGGTTTCCAGGGACTAGGGGAAGTGACTGCTAATAGGTTCAAAGTTTCTTTTAGGGGTGATAAAAATGTTTTGAAATTAGATAGGAGTAATGATTGCAAACTTTGTAAATATACTAAAAATTACTGAATTATATACTTAAAAAAACAAAAGCTAAACTAAAAAGTAGATAGATGGCAGATAATCAAAGGGCTTATATGCTATGCCAAGAAATTTTGAATTCTTCCTTTAGGTTGTGGGTAGCCAGTATACAGTGTTTTAGATATAGTAACAATAAGGTTACTATAAAAGGAAAACTCCAGCATCAGTGTAGAAGGTGTATTGTAGAGAGCAGAGGACAATCCTGGAAGTAAGATTATTGGTTAGGTCAGATAGGTGACAATGAGAAATTAGGGCAAAGGCCAGGAATACAGAATGGAAGTGATGGCCAACAGGTGGGAGAAAACTAAGTGGTCAATATAAGAGGCATTTCAGTCATTTAAATTTTTTCCGCATCAATTAGGGGTTCTGGAAGATGGTCTAAAACACCTATGCTTTTTAGAAACATTTTATTGTTTTTCTTCTACCGATTACATTGCTGATTTGGTAAGAAAATAAGACACATAGGTCACCAAACGTGTGAAAGACTCTCAATGCTTGGAGACACCAATATTCATACCCCAAACTGAACCCTCTGCAAGTAGTTTTAGGTACCAAATCAACTGCTTTGGTTATGCATAGTTCATGAGGCATGGACAACTTTTTCAATTACCTCCTAAATTAAAATTCAAGTGCCCCTTGTGGAATACAACCAATCTAATTTCCTCATCAAAAGAACGTCCTTATGTCAGTGATTTCTTTACTGAAACCAATCACCAATCTCCTGGAACTTCCATTAAGAAAAGGCTCCTGGGTACTAATAAAATAGATTACAGCAAATGAGCTGAAATTACTTTTAACTCTTATTTATCAAAGATGTGATGTAAAGATCTGAAGTTAATAGCTTCATCAAAGCTCAGCTGTTTATAGCAATACTAATTCTGTATGATAATTTATTTTACATTTCTTCCTTTAGATATGAGACCATAATGAACATGTAATAAATAAATTGGTGTCAAAAAATGACGTATATGAATGCCTTGCAATGTTCCATCGGAATGCTGAGCTAATTCCATGTGCAGAAGGAAATTCAGCATGCTATGTGTAGCTCTATCTTTGCATCCACTGTCTTCATACATTTTTGAGTTATAGTCATGACAAAAAACTTGACTTTCCTTAAATGCAATAACCACAGTCTCCTCTTCCCTACTTTTATGCATACTGATATCTCTGATGGGAACTCAATCGTATTTTCTGCTTGCCTACTTAATATTCACTTTCCGAGACACAAGTAGGTATTTCCTCCTCTGGGAAATGTTTCCTGATTCTCTTCTATGCCCATTATGGTTTAAGTGATCCTATTCAGTGTACACATAATACCTTACACATAACTGTATACAGTAGATATAGTATTAAAAGGAAAATAATAGTTTAAAATGTTGTATTATTTTGGGTAACTTGAATTAGCTGCTGTAATAAATAGACCATAGGCAGTATAGTGGCTTAAACATAATGGGAGCTGCTGCTTCTTTCTCAACTACCCAGTAGTCCAATGTAGGTGGCTCCACTTCACATAGTGTAATTCAGGAACCCCTGCTTCTTCTATCCTGTGGCCCCAGCTTCCTCTAATTTTTCTGTGGTATCTGCATCCAGCAGGCAGAAGAGGGAAGAGGAGGTGAAGGAGGCATATATTTTTCTTAAATTTCTTTGCCAAGAAAAGGCATATATCACTTCTATTTGCATTCCAATAGTTAAAACTCCATCATTTCTTCCCAGTTAGCTAAAAAGGAAGCTGGAAAATGGAAACTTACTCTGTACTTAGGAAAAAGCGACACTGATTTCTGTTGAAGAACTAGCAGCAACATTAAGCTAAAAGTAATTATACTAGTAGATTAGCCAAGATTTGAGCTGGCAAGCCCACCGGGGGACAAAAGACAACATGTCCCGGGCCACTTTGGGCAAGTACATTGGTATGATGAGTGATCATGTCTGGAATCATTATTTCTAACTAGTCCATGCTTCTTCTTTCTTCCTTTCCCCTTTTTGAAAGCCCCGCTTTCAGCCTGTGCACACAACACTAGTTTCGTGGGCAATGACATGCACGGGCCTAGCTGTGAGCCAGCATATCAGTGCAGGTGGATGAAATGCTGGGGATGAGCTCTGTAAATCACCTTTCTTCTTTCTTCTTTCACCATCTTCCTTCCCTTATATTCTCCCCTTCCTCTGCATAAGCTTTTAGCCAGTACACCCAGTGTGGAAGACAGTGAGTCCAAGGCCCTGCTTTCTGCTGTCATGGTGAGGAGTTTGATAACATACAAGCAGAATTGAACAAATGACGAAATTTATTAAGAATAATGGAAGACACAGGTCTCATTGTTTAAAATGGGACTTATGAACATGAAAAGATATGTTTTTTTTTTTTTTTTTTGAGACAAAGTCTCACTCTGTTGCCCCGGCTAGAGTGCCATGGCGTCAGCTCACAGCAACCTCAAACTCCTGGGCTCAAGCGATCCTTCTGCCTCAGCCTCCCGAGTAGCTGGGACTACAGGCATGTGCCACCATGCCCGGCTAACTTTTCCTATATATTTTTAGTTGGCCAATTAATTTCTTTCTATTTTTTAGTAGAGACGGGGGGGTCTCGCTCTTGCTCAGGCTAGTTTCGAACTCCTGACCTTGAGCAATCTGCCTGCCTCGGCCTCCAAACGACATGGTTTTGGAAGGCAGTTGGACATACCAGTGTGAACAATGATCCAATATGATATATGAATAGCTCTAGTTATAATTAAATTAATATATGGAAATATACACATATATACATACACACACATTACTTGAATACATAGATTTCTTATCTCACTCTCTTGAGAGGACATAGATACAATGACACCCCAGTCACAAAGAGCACATACAGAGCACAATTATTTGTTTCTAAATACCAAGGAGCCAGGCTTCCTGGAGAAGAATGGCTGACTCTGGGGCTGACACAGAGAAAATAAAAGGTGGTCTGGGACCATCATGTTGTCAGAAATACTCCAGGGGCATGCCAAAAAGACACAAGGGCCAGGCATGGGGATTTATGCCTGTAATCCCAGCAGTTTGGGAGGCTGGATGCAGGAGGGTCACTTGAGGCCAGGATTTCAAGACCACCTAAGCAACATAGCAAGACTCCATCTCTACAAAAAGTTAAAAAAAAAATGCTGGGCATGGTGGCATGTGCCTATAGTTCTAGTTACTCAAGAGGCTGAGGTGTGAGGATTGTTACAGTGAGCTACGATTGTGCCACAGCACTCTAGCCTGGGACAATGTGAAGACAATTGAAATAAGGATGACCAGTTTTATTTTTTTTAATAAAATAAAAATCCATGAGATTTTACTAATATAAAAACATAAATGGATACATATATAAAGTAGGGGTGGGGGAAATGCTGGAACTGAAAGGGAATGCTTCCATGCCAACTAATAAATCTAAAAGGGATTACAGGGTTAGGGAGATTACAATTTGACAATCATTGGTGAAAACTAATTCAGGCAAAAATCATCAATGGATGCTAAATCTGGTGTGTGAAATATTGATGAAAAATAGGGTATTCACATAGTATCAAAGTAACTTCCCATAAAGACATATTGATTATTTATTAATTAATAAATAATACATACTTACTAATTAACATGACAGACATCATCAATCAAATAATAAATGTTAACATCATCAATAGTGGAACAATACCAACATTGTGTATCTTCTGTGTTATTCTTGCCAAAAATGTACAAAAATTCAATCATAACAAACATCATACAAACACAAATGGATAGTTATTCTACAAAGTAATTTGAGTATACTCCTCAAAAATGTTAGGACCATTAAAAACAAAGACCAATCTGGAGCTATTCCACATTGAAAGATGTTAAAGAGATATGACAATGAATAGAACAATTAATCCTGGATTAGCTACTGGATCTAAAAAGGATATATTTGGGATAATTATGAAAATTTGAATGGGATCAGTCGACTAGATAATAATATTGAATGCTCATTTCCTGATTTTGATGAGTATGTTGTGCCTATGTGGAAAAATGTTCTTATACATAGGAACTATATATCGGAGAATTAAGGGATGTGGTAGGAAGAATAGGATGGTCCCCTAAAGGTATCAAGTCCTGATACCTACACCTATAAATGTCACCTTTATAACAAATAAGGTGCAGATGTTATAAAATTAATGATTTTGAAATTAGGAGATTATCTTGAATTAACTGTGTGAACCCTAACATGGCATCACAACTGCTCTTACCAGAGACAGACAAGGGGAAATTTGTCCCAGACAGAAGAGGACAAGAAAGTGTGAAGAGGGAGGCGGAGACTGGAGCAATATGGTGACAAGCTGTATAGAATGCCAGCAGCCAACGGTAGCTGAAAGAGGCAAACAACAGATCTCATCCCCTAGAACCTCTGGAGGAAACACCACCGCGCCAACACCTTGATTTCAGCCGGTGATGTTCATTTTGGACTTCTGGTCTCCAGAACTATGACAGAATAAATTTCTGTTGTTTAAAGCCAGCAGGTTTGTGGCAATTTGTTACTGCAGTCACAGAAAACTAATACAAGGGACAGTGGGGCAGCATATGTTATTCCCAACTTTTTCAAAATAAGAGAAATATTAACAAGGTAGTCTGGGCAAAACATATATAACAGCTCTCTATATTTTTTTAACTTTTACATACATTTGAAATAATTGAAAAATTAAAAAGTTTAAAAATTAGAAGATTAAATAAGTAAAAGTTAAGAGCTGTTGCTCGAGTAACACGAAATGAGAGGAAGATCAAAAATTTCCAAAGGGATATAGACTTTTAATTTTCAACTATTTCATCCTCAAAATGTTGGTTTTTATTCTAAAGCTCTTTAATTCCTAGTTGTAAAGTGACTATTAATATAATATCTATAGATATCATATTTGTTTTCAAGATCAGAAGAATTATAAAGGATAAAGATAAGAGGTCATTCCAGTTGAACCTGTCACTTTTATCAAGAAGGCAAATATTTCATAACTATCTAAGTTAATGCTTCTCCTGTTTAAATCTTAGGAGCCAGAACCTATAAGTAGTCGCAAGGGAATCTGTGAAGGTGAACGTTCCTTTTCCCAGCTTCTTGAATACATACGGCAATGGAGGAAAAGATTGAAAAAAAATCTGTTGAGTTGGCTAATAAACAGTTAGCTCCTTGGCAATAACAGATAGATAGAAAGATAGAAAGACATTTATTTAGAAAGCCTAACACAATGCTTTAAATACATATCCAATAAATGCTTGTAAAATTAATTTGTGTATGACTCAATTACTATATAAATGGATGGATTAATGAGTCTTATGTTTTAAGTTTACATTAGCCATGTCAATAAATATCAGCTTTATTAGAACACAGTCCTCAATGTAGAATCACTTAAATAGCATTAATATTTCACAATATCTTGGACTCCTAGGCCATCATTTGTCATTGAATTTGCGAGTTTTCCATTGTATCATGATTATTTGTCTATAGATTACCCTTTGTGTGCCCACTGTTATGATATCAGGTTGAGGCCATATCAACGTTTTGCCTGAATTGTTGCAATAATCTCCTATCCCGCATCTCTTCAATGTCTTCTCACATTGTCTTACTTACCTACCCCATTAAGTGAGGTAAGTAAGTGGGCACATAGTGAAAAGAAAAAGAATGGGAAAGTCAAAACTTGGTAAATAATCAGGTGACTGATAAGTGATTAATAAGGAGTGATTGATGAGATGTACTCAAATATTCTGGAGACCCCATCCTAGATAATTGGGTGGATGGGAATGCCAAACACACAGGAAAAGAGATTAATTGAGAAGTAACAGATTGCGCTAAATTGATGAGTGATGTTTTAGACATAGGGGGTTTGGTGTGCCTGTGGGACGTCCTTGTGCAGATAAATACATAGTTGAAAATTAGACATTTAAGCTTTAAACTAAGAGAAGTTAGAATAGAAAATGTACGTTTGGCATTCTTCTGCATGCAGGTGCTAGTTAAAGCTTGTGAATAGATAAGATTTCTCAAAGATATCATATAACATGAAAAGAAAGAGGACGATGAATGAAATCTTGAAGTTTCAACACACCCTGATGGCAGCCAATTCCAGCTTTGGGAGAAGCAATCTAGTATAGTGGAAGGAGACTGATCAGGGGAGTGAGAAGACATCATTTCTTCTTCTGATACTAATTCAATATACAGCCTAACTTAATGCTTCTCAAACTGTAGTGCGAACAAGAATTGCCTTGAAGGTTTATTAAAACAGATTTCCAGGTCCCATTCCCAGATGTTCTAATTCAATGGGTTTCAAGTGAAGCCAGAGAGTTTGAATTTCTAACAAGGTCTCATATCATGCTGATGCTGCTAGTGTAGGACCACACTTTATTATGTCTCAAGACTAAATTTAGCCTTCTTCCTCAAAGTGTGGTTCATAAGCCAAATATATTGGCATTACCTGGGAGCTTCATAGAAATATGAAATCTTAGGCCCCGACCCAGATCTACTAAATCAGAAACTGCCTTTTAATGTTGTCCCCAGGTGACTCGTGGGCACTGCCATCTAGAAGGCATTGCTTAACATACTGCTCAGTTTTTACATCTGTCAAAATGAGTGTTGATCTCATTTTGATTTCGACATACTGTGGGTGGAAAATTAAGATCCGAAGCCAGACATCGAGAAGTGAATTTTGTCTACACTAGCCTTAGTTTGAGCATTTAAAAAATTATGGTGTCCTCTCTTGGTTACAGTAAGAATGAAATAACGTTATGAATGTAATATGCCTAGCTTCTATTTGAATGGAGAGCTACAGTCTGGTGTTAGTTTTACACTTTTATATGCATATTCAGGTTGCAGCCAGCACAGGGCTGTTTGTGAAATTGCCTATTTGTTATGTTGGTTCCACCTATTTGATTAGTTAATTTGGTAACTTTAATGATGCTTTAAGTGAAATGATTCCAGTTAATGATTATTGATTTCAACCTCAAGAAGAGGAAAATAAAATTGATTTCTAGGTAATTACAACCTAAAATACATACATCGAGTGTGTGCAGATGCTGGCTGATTAAAGATAATGAATATTTAAAAACTGATATAAAATTGAGACCAAGTTGCAGGGAGGCAGACTGTGGTTGTGAGAGTAATTAAAACAAAAATGAGAGATGACTGAAATGTACTTCAGTCTCATGAGTCTTGTGAATCTTCTATTTCCCTTCCTTTCTTCAACTCCACATTTTTTTTTTCTCAAATAGAACTGTGGTCGCCTGAATCTTATCTTCCAAGGCCTTTGTTTCTTTATCTAATAAACAGAGATAATAATATCTAATAAATGGGGTTGTTGTCAGGAAGAGATTTAAAAATTCAAGTGCTGAGCACAGGGCTTGGCATAAATGAATCAGTAATTGCTGTTATTATGTAAATTTTACCCACAATAGATTTGCGAGGAAGTTGATGATGCTAAGTTTTTCAACATTGTATTCTTTAGGATTAGTAATATTCTATTATATACAGAAGCAACATTCAATAATTGTTGACTGAATTGAGCATCCAGAGTACGTTTTTATATTGCATCATTTGCAAGTAAGCAGTAAATCTGACACAAAAAAATACATTTCTTTTTCAGAGATAAAAATGGAAGTTCTGCTAGTGAAGACTTCCTTCCTCCAAAGTTTTTTATAAATACAGTAAAAATACTTTGGTATGCTGATTTTTCCTCGATGCTTAGCATATTTGCCCTAAATAATCCTGTTTGGAAAGAAAGTAAAAGAATAACTTCATCTGTAGTAAACTAGTCAATATTGAGGCAAAAAATCTTACTTTATTCTAATTTTCTAATAGATTGAATGAAATACTATTTCTGGCATGGGGAGAATTAGATTCCAGCAAAATTTTATTTTTAAATAGTAGATTCATTTGAAAAGATTATAAAGATCCTTTGTCTAAATGAAGGAACATTTTTAAATGAATTAAGAAATTCATCCCAGGTGATTTCAACATGAGACATTTAAATACCTGAGAACTATTGATAGCTAAAGTCTTTTTAAAAAAACTGGGCTCATTTAAAAAAAGAATAAAGTTTCATTTAGAATGCACAAATGTAAACTTCAAGGATACTATCTACTTGCTATCAGATATGAAATTTTCAATATCTGAAGTAGTATCATGTGCAAGAAGTCGAGATTTGCTCCAAGTAAATGACCACAGGAGGTAACTAGCACATTTCTGCAGCTGAAAACTTAAGATTTTAATTCCAGCTACCATACTCTGTTGCTTTCAGTGTTCAGGAAGTCACTTGCTAGGGAAGGGAAGAGGTGCAATGTGCATAGAATTCCCTCAAAACTCTGAGGCTTTACCTGGCAATTGAAGGGAGTGTTATTTAGCATCAGAAACAGGTAAAAACAGGTAAAGAGAAGAATTACTTTCTCTTGCACATCAGCATACCTCCATTGCCAAGGCATTCAAACTCAGAAATCTTTCACAGAATTTTTTATTCCACTTGCTGTTCAGCATTTCTGTTTATAAACCTTAAGTCTATCATCTACTTTATTGGACACCACCATATAGAAAATACTGCACATTTTCATTTGAAATAGATCAGTTTTTTTTCCACATGTAGCCAGTCTTCTTCACAATTAGCCTTCTCTAAAATACAAGATAAATAAGTGCTAGAGATCTACCGTACAGCATAATGCCTGCAGTTAATAATACTGTATTGTATACCTAAAATTTTGCAAAGAGTACGTAGATACAGTTGGAGCACTATGTATGTACTCTATGGACTACTTTGACAGAGTAGATTTTTGAATGTAACAAGATAAGTCAACTTGAGTGGTAATATATTTTGGGAAATCAGCTCAAAAAAAAAAAAAATCAAATCTGCATTGGCTTTGTAGGTGAAGCAATGAAAACAAAAATGAAATCATTGATCCAGGCTAGGTGGCACGGGCCTGTAGTCCCAGCTACTGGGGAGGTTGAGGTAGGAGAATTGCATGAGCCCAGGCCGTGGAGGCTGTGGTGAGCTAAAATCATACCACTGCACTACAGCCTGGGAGACAGAGCAAGACTCAGTCTCTAAGAAAAAAAAAAAAACCATGGTACTAACAGTAGGTTGGGCACAACAGAAAAAAGGGTCAGTAAATTTGAAGATGGGTGAAATGCAAAGTAAAACCCCAATGAAATACCCACCGGAGTGGCTAAAATTAAAAGAATGACAATATCAAATTCTGGTGGGGATGTGGAACAATTTTGGAATTCTCATACATTGCTGGTGAGAGTGTAAAATGAGTTAACCACTTTGGAAAATAGTAAGGTACTTTCTTATAAAGTTAAATGTACTCTGCTATGGTCTGGATGTTTGAATTCCTCCAAAATTCATATGCTGAGATCCTAAACCCCAAGGTGATGATGGTGTTGGCATGTGGGTCCTGTGGGAGGTGACAAGGCAGAGCCTTCCTGAATGCCATCAGTGCCCTTTTAAAAGAGACAGGAGAGAAGCCCCTTGCCTCTTACATCATGTAAGGACACAGCAAGAAGGTGCCATCTAAGAACTAGAAGTGGGCTACTGAATCTGCAGGTGCCTGATCTTGGTCTTCCTAGCCTTCAGAACTGTGAGAAATTTCTGTTCTACAAGCTGCCCAGCTTATGGTGTTTTGTAAGAGCAGCCTGAAAGACTACAGCAGCCTCCCGATGGCTAGGTAATATTTACCAAGAGGAATGAAAATGGAAGGCCAAAACAGAGTTTGTTCACCAACGTTCATAGCAGCATGATGTGTAATATTGTAGCCCCAAACTGGGAACACCCCAAAAGTACATCAACAGGTGGATGGATAAATTGTGAAATTGTCATAAGATGGTATGCCATCAGGTGATTGTACACTATTCCACAACAAGGGTGACTCTCAAAAAAGTACGAAGCAAAAGAAGCCACACACAAAAGGGTGCGTACTATACATTTCCACTTTATATGAGTCTTAAGAACAGGCAAAGTCATGGCAATGAGATCAGAGCAGCAGTTGCCTCTCATGGGGTGTGGTTAGCTGGAAAGGGGCAGGAGGGAACTTTCTTGTTCTCTGTATCTTGTTGGGTTGATAATAAAACCATTTGTCAAAACTCACCAAACTGTGGCTATGAGAATCATAAATGGAAAAAATGTGTCAAACTGTATACTTAAAACCTGTATCTTTTTGTACTATAAACTATGCCTACATGTAAAAGAATAAAGAATGTCTTTTTAGAACGAAACCTTACTGTTGTTATTTCTAATTACTAAGTACTGCGAGAACAGATCTGTCCTCAGCCCCTCCCCAATTCTGACCTTTTTATGAGTATGTGCTATTGTGTGAGAGCACAAGCTCTGGGCCAGACCACCTGGGCTGGTATCCTGTCTGCCCCTGCCTTCCAGGGACTTGGGTGAATTACTAAATTTCCCTGTGTTGCCGTTTTCACAATGGTAAAATGGGGATAATAGTTCCTTAGAGAACTATTATCCAAGGTAATACATGTCAGCCCTTGCTCCATATAGTAAGGGCTTAATAAACATTAGCTGGGGCCGGGCAAGGTGGCTCACACTTGCAATCCTGTCATTCTGGGAGGCCAAGGCAGGAGTATCGCTTGAGGTCAGGAGTTCAAGACCAACCTGAGCAAGACATTTAGACATTTCAATTTAATCTTTACAACGGACTGAGGTGGGTGGAACAAAGTGATATCCCACTTAACACATGAGAAAACAGGCCAAGGAATAAGCCCCGGAGCAGCTAATAATTTTTTTCATCTATTAATATTTTTAATACTAATTGGATTTATTTAAAAGGACACATGTCCATTAAAACTGTTATCAAGAAATGTTTTACAGGCCGGGCACAGTGGCTCACGCCTGTAATCCTACCACTCTGGGAGGCTGAGGCAGGAAGATCGCTCAAGGTCAGGAGTTTGAAACCAGTGTGAGCAAGAGCGAGACCCCGTCTCTACTAAAAAAAAAATAGAAATTAATTGGCCAACTAAAAATATATAGAAAAAATTAGCCAGGCATGGTGTCACATGCCTGTAGTCCCAGCTACTTGGGAGGCCGAGGCAGGAGGATCACTCAAGGTCAGGAGTTTGAAACCAGTGTGAGCAAGAGCGAGACCCCATCTCTACTAAAAAAAATAGAAATTAATTGGCCAACTAAAAATATATAGAAAAAATTAGCCAGGCATGGTGGCACATGCCTGTAGTCCTAGCTACTCGGGAGGCTAAGGCAGGAGGATCACTTAAGCCCAGGAGTTTGAGGTTGCTATGAGCTAGGCTGATACCACACCACTCTAGCCAGAGCAACAGAGTGAGACTCCGTCTCAAAAAAATAGAAGAAGAAATGTTTTACACCTGTGGAAATCCACCCGACTCTGTTACATATGGTAGGGGTCTAGACAGGAAAACAGCCCATGCCAGGGGATTCAATGGAGGAAACATGGAGATAGCCACAGCTGGACACCGAAGACCCCTCAGATGGAGCCTGGTGGGAACGTGCTGGCCCCACGACGAGCACCCCAGGCTGCCGCAGGAAACAAGGGGCCTGGGGGGTCCTGGGCTGGGCAGCAACACAGAGGCACAGGCAGAGGGGCTGCCCTGCACAGGGCAGTCAAAGGAAGGCATGTGGGCTGGACGTGTGGGCTCTCACCTGTAATCCCAGCACTTTAGGAAACCAAGGTGGGAGGATGGCTTGAACCGAGTTCGTAACCAGCCTGGGCAACCTAGCAAGATCCTCTCTCAACAAAAATATAAAAAGTTAGGCAGGCATGGTGGCACATCCCTGGTGGTGTGCCCAGACCGCCGCCCCATCCCAGACACTGCGTGGTAAGCGCTGCCTTCGTGGAGGGAAGGCCGTGCGTCACTGCGAGGTGTGTGAGCCCCCAGCTGCATCAGGCTCCCCCACACCCACATGTTCAGTCTTCGCAGCCTACAGGGGGCCCGTCTTTGGCCCTCGCTGCAGCTGGAGGCAGCCTGGAAGCGTGTACCAGCCAGCAAGTGCTGGAGCCAGGCTCCTGCCCAGGTCATCCTGAGGGCTGTGGACACAGGATGGTGCTCAGTGACACCCCACACACAGACAGGGACAGAGGGCATCGCGAATAACGGCAGAGGTGGCTTGGCAATGCAGTTTAATATTGCCCACTGTTTCCAGGATAAAGGCCTTTGTCAAAGCACACTTTTTTATCAGAATCTGCAATGTTCGTTGTCAAATGAAAGCATGTGTAAAGGCAAGCAGAGGAATCCAACAAATGCTTCTGACTTTTGAAGTTACTGACTGCTGAGAATTCCTTCTCATCAAGGAAAGGCTTGAGAACTCTTCTAACAAATGTTACGTTTATCCATCAGGCTGGATAGCAAGGCTGTAAAAAACCCTATTTTACATATCCCCCATAATCTGCTTCCTAGCACTGCATGCATGAGGTATCAGGCTTCTGAGTGACCTGGTGATTTTTAAATACTGAGCCTCCCCTCAGGGATAAGTCCTTGGTCCTACGCTCACCCCAAATTCCTGACGGTAACTGTACCACTCAAGGCCAGGAAACAGCTACCTGTACATCTGTGCCAAAGCTGCTCTCGTGATGCCCGCCAACAGCTTTGTAAGAGGACGCAGGACGGAGCGTCTGTTTGACAAAGTAGATACAGCTTAAAAGTAAATCTGTCAAAGTAAATCTGTCAGCTAGTTGCCTGCAAACGTTCAGCAACTTTACGTACAAAAGGATAAAGTTCACATACATATAAGCCTCCTTGACGGTTACTGTAGACAAAAAGTATTGCATCCTCAATACTTCACCACAAAACTGTCAGGCAGTTCTCACTTAGATCTGCACAGTCCCGAACTGCCCGACCCCTGGGCACGGAAGCTGGTAAAGTGGGGACACGCGAAAAGGTGCAAATCCCTGCACAGAGTTCAGTCCTGCGACCACTTCTCTTCCCATCTTTTGTGCTCTTTAAACCACGCTGGCCCTTAACAACATTTAACTGAAAACTCTGCACCTGGCAACTCTTACGGATCAAAACCAGAGTACGCTGGGTGTGACAAGGTAGAGATCTGGGAGTGACAGTCCCATCGTATCCGTGACCACCCACAGAGGTGGGACGAGGTGGTAACACTCGCCAACTGGGCTGGCAGCCTGAAGAAGAGCCACTGACCCTTCCCCTTGGTTCCCCCTACAGACTCACGCCTCCTTCTGTATTCCTTGCAAAGGGCAACGAGTGAGTGCAGTGTGGGCTAAGAAGGGAAGAAATGTGGGCAGCTGCTGCTCTGCTGTGGTCAAAAGCAGCAAGAGGTCAGATTTCACATCCTGTCTGAAACTTTGGCAGAGCAGTAAAATTATCTTCTAAAACAAACAGAGTGTGTAATAACATGAGATTAAAAAGTTACTCCCAGATATGACAAAATATAAATATTAAAATGAAGCCCCCCATGAAATATGAAAATCTTTACAAAAAATAGTTTATTGCACAAAATTTAAAGAATTCCCAAGCACACTTAAATTTATAAAAAATCAACATGCTTTTTAAAGTTACAATTTGTTGTACATGGTGACACCTTTCCTCTGAACAGCCACAACTTGAGGATTCTTTTGTGAGGAAATTTTTAATAGGAATGAATAACTTAAAACCACTGAATTTTCTAGACCCTCTAAAACATTCCCCTCAAGGATCCTGTCATAACCTGAGACCACCATGTAATGAGAGTCTCCTCCAACTCTGAGTCACCAAGCCCGTTAGAGGAAGGCTCACGTCACAGCCTCATTCCTGCCGAAAGGCGTCTTCGACAGGAAGGCTCTAGGGCATGCCTCCTCCACTCCTAGAATGTGGAGCATATGCTGGTCCCTTTCACTCCTAGAATCATTACACGTGACATTTAATTTTTGTTAAAAAAAATACTCATGGAATTGAGAATATACATCACGGTGACTTTTGCAGGATCCTGTACCAAGAAAAGTTAAGTTTCAAACTGAGGGCGAGTCTAACGCAGGCCTCCTGCAGTGCACCACAGGCCATCCCCACGGGCACCGTCCCAGGAGCCAGGCCTGGGACAGCCAGACTCACGTCCCGCCAAAAACACCATCTGGTACACACTCCAAAGACCGGAACCAAGGCACATAAATTGGTAAGATCCGTGGCATCTGACATGCACCATGGAAAGAAAATCAAAGAAAAGCACACTGCAGTAAGTTTTTCTGGAACATAAGAAGAACAGGTAGTGACATCACAAAGTGCCCAGGCCAACACTCCCGGCAACAGCACACGGCGTGCAGTGTGGGGTGAACAACATGCACAGACACGGTGCAAGGGTGACCCCGTTTTACAAAGTGACGCTCCAGACTTGACTGCTGTTTTCCACTAGTATATTCCAAAATTCCCATTTCTGCCCCACAAGAACAATAATCAAACTTCATTCACTGAAGGATCTAGCTCTGGGAGGTACAAGAGCCAGGACAGTCCCTTGGAGACAGAAAAGCAGGCAATTTAGAAATCCAACTTCCTCTGTAAGGTGACTTCTCAAGGAAGCCCAAAGGCAGTGTCAGCGCGGACAGTGGACACGAGAGGCCTCACACCCAGAGCCACAGGCTGTGCGTGAAAACTGGAGGAGCAAACACCAGACTCACCCCACAGGTGGAACAGAGACAGACCAGGCCCGTCCGGAGCAGAAGAGAGTCCCAGTGACAACTGGCACAGGGTGACACAGAATACCAAGAGAGGTGCTGCCTCTGAGGGCGTGCACATGCACACGCTCTAATGCACACGCACACATCACGTACACACAAGCACACATGCAGGACAACTAGACAAAGGGGGAAAGGCATGAGGAACAGAGATCTGCTTTCACTTGGTGAATACATTCAGAATTAGTTTATCCTAAGAGAAAAAACTACACCGTGAACATCACTCACTTGAAGACCATCTATACGCAAGGAGAAAGCAGCTCTGCCACAGAACGGGTCTGAGTGTTAATTTCTTGGTTTTAAAATTAAAACAAAGGATAAGACAGCCAAAATAAATAAGAACATAAATTACCATTTTCTTTCTAATGGTACAAAAACAATTTAGTCAAAAATGATCTCCAACTTAAAAAGCAAAATATACTTATAGTGAAGTTTTCAAGTATTATTTCAAAATTAACCCTGTACAAATGATACATGTATTTTAGAAGTTCAAATACTTGCTAGGGAATATTTTTTTTAAACCCTAAACATCTTTGTGGTTAATGCCACCCCAACCTCACCAGTTAACTTTCCAACAGTATGTTACAAGAGAACACAACCTGCTTCTCCACAGAACGGACCCGTAACACATGGACGTGAGCACGTCTGGGCTGACCAGGACACCGAGGGGGGCCCCGTGGACCCTGTCTTGCTCTCTTCCAACCCATGCCAGTAAACATTGTTTCAGATTTTCTTAGCAAACTAGGGGGGAAACATACAGGCCTCAACTCTCCCAGTCAATCAGGCCTCGTGAGAAATGTGAATCTCACATACTTAGTGCCGATTTTAAATAAGACGCCCGTGTCTGAGGCACCTCAGGAGAGCCCAGCCGCCTTCCTCGTGATGCCGGCCTCTGCGCTTGAGTGACACCAGTGTGACCACGGAGGATCTGAGGTTTCTCTTGACGACTACACCAACAGAGGCTTCCTACAGGCCCCAGGGAAGATTTCTCCCTCGGGACAGAGAAATGTGAGCTGGACAAAGGCTTGTGACTGCCCCGTCTATCAAGGGTTTAGGCTCAGACGGAAACCTCAGGAGCCCTGCAGGCAGCCCCTGCCCCTCTCGCCCTCCTCTGTCTTCCTCCCCCACCCCTCTCTCCCTGAGCATCAGGCCAGTGTAAGGCGGCCTTGGCGTCCTGGGCCTCATGGCAGACGTCAGGTCTGACCGAGGGTTGACTGGCTCCTGCCCAGTAGAAGAGATGAGGCTGGAAGGAAAGACCCTCAGAAATAAAGTAAAACTAAACAAAGAACCCTTCCTGTGTAAGAATATTTGGTTTCAGAACATAAATAACTATATTTCTTAAAATTTTCTGACTGATATCCCTAAACCCTACATGTACATTATTTCCAGACAGCAAATTTTCAAAAGGCAGTCAATAAAAAGATAATCGTGTGAGCACATACTTCCTAAAGATTAGATTGTGATTTTCAGTATTTATATACATATCCTGTGGTGGGATGGCTATTGAAAACATTAATAAAACAAAAGCCAAAGGTGCAAATGAAATTTCATTTCTGCAGGAAAGCGAAGCTCTGCTGAACAGAGCCGGGACGTGAATGCTGCACCCACAGGCCGCCCACCTGTCCAGGTGCTGCTGCACAGACCTCGTCCTGCAGCTCCTACCAGGCACTGGCTGCTGTCACTCAGATGCCTCTGCTGCAAATAACCCTCAGACACAACCAAAACGTCCTCACTGAGCCCTGAACTAGGTGACTAAGATTTGCTCATTTTGTGGGAAAAGCTAATTGTGATATTTAAATAACTATTTCTCTAATCCTTGGCTCTCATTCTGTCATTTTACTCCTTGTTAAAGGCAAAAGCAAAACTTAAAACTTCATTTCTTAGAAAAACATAGAGCACGCAATCAAATAAATAATATTGACAAAAGAGTATTCCTTTCCACAGTTACAAACACCCGGCGGCGAGGCCGCGGCAATCACTGTCCCGGTCCTTCCTTGGAAGCCCTGCTCTGACTGTGTTTCTGCGTGTCCCCCTGGGGGTTGGCGTGGTCCCCCAGGAGGGCAGGGCCCGCGGTGGCTGGGTCCGAGAGGCGGCCCTCTGCCTGGGTCCAGGAGGACAGGGACTCGTGCACGGAGAAGGTGTGCTCCTCCATCTGGCGCTGCAGGCTGTCCATCTCCTGCCTGCCAGACAGAGGGAGGCAAAGGAAGGAAGCCCAGGTCACATAAGGGCCACGCAGAACCAGTTATCCATGGGCTTACCCTAACAAGCTTGAACTGAATGGCAGTTCACACCCTAGCATCGGAGTGGGTTCCTAGGGCCCTCGGAGACCAGCACGACCAACTGAGGTTTTGCTCAAGAGGACTTGAGGTGTTCTCAGCACTTTTCTCTACACTGGGCAGAGGCCAACGGGCTTCTGCTCCCACCGGGAATGTGGGAAAGACACACAATTGAAGGCCGTACTCCGACTGGGTCGCTGTGGGGAAAAGCTGTCCCTGAGGCCAGTTTCACACCTGACTTTCCCTTCACGGCCACACCCTACCAGCATCAGCCTCTTCTGCCCCAAGCTTGGAGGCTCAGACTACAGGCTGATCAGTCACAGCATCTGGTCTTCCAGCTTCTAAGGGCTTGTCAGGGCAGTTTAACTGCAGGCAATTCTTACCATGCAGTATGAAACCAGAGGCCTGTGTGTGAGTAACTCCTGCTCAATACAGACCTGCTCTGGCTTTGCTGGGCATCCATGCTGACTATGGGAGAAACTCCTCTAGGTTAAACACATTGTTAACGCTTAAGTAAACGGAGCACAGAGGAGAACGTACTTGAGCTGCTGGAGACAGCTGTTGAGGTTCTTGAGGGGCTCCTTGCTCACGGCGGGTGGGGGCCGCAGCAGCTCCTCCAGCAGCGAGGCCGGGACAGGGCAGTCGGGGATCTTGATGGGTGTGGCGGGGCCGGAAGGGCTGGCCTCACCTCTCAGCTCCTTTCTCTGTTTTTAAAAGCACATCATCAGCCTTCATGCCACCCCTCCTCTAGTCAGTCTCACGGCAAAACTTGCAGCAGATGGGCCTCCCCGGCTCAATATGGGGCCTCTGGGAAGGGGGCCGACCTTCAGGAACTCAAAGGAGTGCAAGAAATTCTGGCTGGATAAATAACCTTATTTCTAATGCACATAACGAAGCACAAACAACCTGAGTTCCGGATCTTCAGGAGGATGGAACCTAACCCTAAACTAGAACCCTCACACAGAAGCTTTTCACAAGAAATCATGGCCATCTTTGAACTTCCCTGAGAAAGCAAACAAATTTTCCAACATATCTGACTCCTTTTTCTAGGACTTAAAATTTTTCCACAGATAGGCAAATGATGTTAAATAAACCTTTGAATCTGGGAGATTTCTTTGCACTTGCCTCCTGGAAAATATTTATGCAGATCGGGTGCAGAAAAGCTGCCAAGTGCAAATACCCCGGGCAGGATAATGACAGCAGCTCCAGAGTCCCTGGCCCAAGCCCACCCAGGCAACCGCTGCGTCCGGCTCTTAAGACACAGCAAGGGCTGCTCCCTCACAAAGCCTTCTCTCATCTGGCTTATGAAGTGTATTACAGCAAAACAGTATTTGAATTCAGGAAAAGAAGAAACACCCTTTTAGAAAAGCCATAGAATAAAAACTTGGCCTGTTGTCCAAGCAGATACTCTACTGTCATTTGCTCAGGGCTGGTTAAATATATCTGTTTATGTCTTAGTAAACAGAAACCTCCTGTCCAAACAAGCCTATGACAGGTGTGAGCCCGCGTACCGTCTTGGCTGCACCTCGGCGGAGGTCCAGCTTGAGCTGCTGGTTCACCTGCAGCAGAGTCTTCATGTTGTTCTTCAGTTCTGACACTTTGGCTTGAAGCATAAATTTATCCTTTTGGGTCCTGGACAGATCTTCCTGTACCACCTCCAACTCAGACTTGATATTCTGGGAAAACGAAGCCAGAGTTTTAAAAGCTGAAAGATCTTACACTACAAAGACGTCAGTGCGCGTGTCATGTCATGACGCTGAAGGGACTAGGCACAGTGCTGAGCTTTGCAGGACTTAGTACATGATGTGTCCATCTCGGCACTCGATTGTGAAAGGTGCAGTTACAACCACAGCCTCGACATTCCTCCCCAAATTCCAGAGTCTCTGCCAAGGAACCAGCCATATCCCCATGGCTACACTTTACAACGACACCCAAGAATCTCCTGTTAGCTGCTAGAAGAAGCCTAACCCTTCCCAAAAAATACAGGCTGAGGATCCCTCACCCAGAACACTTTGAACATTGTGCTGGTGCTCAGAAAGTTCTGGATTTCAGATTCTCGTGTGAGGGACGCTGAACCTGTATTATGAATCAATTCCCCTGTGACTCAAGCCACCCGTTTACGATTACGTTCCTGATCCTTTCCTCATGCGGCCAAGAACTCTTTAGACTGAGCTCCTTGTAGGGCGGCTGGTCACAAACTGGCCAGCTCTCCACACACAGCTGCCCATTCACGGGACTGACGGCACCGCGTGCCTCACATGCGTCATGCCACTCAGCTGAGCAGTGGAGCCGGCTGGGGCTTCTGCCCTGCCCCTTCCAGCTGTGTGACCTGGACTGGGTGACGTCTCTAGAACCATGTGCTGAGAGCACCACCCTGACCAGCTCCCTGCCTGGCATGCAGCCCAGGCCACCAACGCCCCATGAGCCCTGCAGGACAGGCACCTGCAACATCTGCTGCATTCCTTCCAGCTCCTTCCGGCCCTGCTGCCCCGTCAAGTCCAACTGCTGCTTCAACGACTGGATCTCTCTCTCCTTCTGGTCCACCTCCCATCTGAGATTTTCCACCTAAGGGGGAAAGTCACATGACCAAAAGAATTTTAAAGTGGCTTTCTTGCACTGAAAATTTGCTCTCACTGTATTTCTTCTCATCTTTTAACACCATATTAAGGAAAAAAACAAATATTCCTTTCCAAGCAGACAGGGAATGTGGTAATCCAGGGTGCTGCTCAGCAGGGTCCAGCCCTGTGAGCCGCGTTAACCAGGGATGTGGGGCTGCCACACGTCACCTCTTGGCTTCCCATGGGTTGTTTGCTCAGCTGCTCATCCAGCTGTTTCTGCAGGAGCTGGAGCTGCGTCCGGGCCTCGGCCAGCTCCATCTGGAACTGTGCTACTTCCTGGGAATGTTTCCCCTCCTGACACCTAGCGTAAAAACACAAGTGAGAATAGATTACTGCATTCTTCCAACCTGCCCTCCCCCTGGAAAATGCTGCCTGTGGGCATGTCCGTCCTGGCGAGACCCCTGTGCTAGGCCTGTTCTGGGTGCTTTAGGACGCACCGTCTTACTCTGTTAACACCGTCCACGGGCGACAGCAAGTAGCTGCTAAGACCGTGCAGGGAGTGGTGGCCTCCAGAGCCCCCAGGACCCCGAACCTGGCTGGTGCCTCCGTGAGTCTGACTTGACGCTGCACCAGTGAGGGGTCTGTAACGACCCTCTCCGTGTCCGGGATGCGGCCCTGAGGTACATGCTCATGGCGGGGCGCCCTCTGGTTTGGGGGAGTGAGCACAGGACAGCGAGAGAGTGAAGCTCAGCTTCTAGAGACAGAAGTCGGTATTCAACCCCTTTGATTTGCCTCTGAAATACTTGGCGTCTGCTAGAACCTGCTAGAGAAGAGGCGACCCTGCCCACCATGCCCGAGGCTGGCCGGGCTCCGGGCTCGCCTCCGCGCAGGCCTGCACTCACTGGAGGCTGTCGGCCTCGGCCTGCAGCTTCTGCACCAGGTGCTCCTTGGCCTGCAGCTCCTTCTTCACCTCACTCAGCTCCAAAGTGGCCGCCTTGAAGTGGCGGCGGCTGTGACCAGCTTCTGCCCTGGCAGCAGCCACCTAGGAGGAAGGAAGCCACACAATCAACACACACAGCGCCCCGTGAGATGCTTGCAGCTCTGTGCTGGGCCAAGTGCAGAGGGGAAGGCCCTCCTGACCCCGCCACGTCCTAGCCGCAGGTGGGCATCAAGTTCCTCATGACAACTGAAGCACTGGACTCAGCAGCGGTGAGTATACGCTGCGTGCTGCTAGTATCTGTTGAACGAACAACTCTGTTCAAGATTTCTTGGTCTAAACGGTTTGTACGGTCTTCTTCAAGTGTATCTGCGTGTTTCCAGTTAAACGCACCCATAGCTCAAGCACTCTGAGCGTCCGCTGCGCTTCCACCCTACACCCCAGCTACGATGACGCTGTTGACTCTGACCATTCATGATGTAACAAACCTCCTTTCTAGAATTTTTCTGCTTTTCACAGTTAACAATAGATTCTCTCAAGGCTTCCAAGTAGACAAACAGATTATTGGAATATAACAAAAAACAAAAGTTTCCGTTTTCTAATAGTTTACTTTTCTTGTCTAATAGCACTAGCCAGTATTTTATTTGAAAAGTTTAAGGCCAGGCGTGGTGGCTCACACCCGTAATCCCAACACTTTGGAAGGCCAAGGTGGGAGGATCACTCAAGCCCAGGAGTTCAAGATCAGCCTTAGGAACATAGCAAAGACCTAACAATAAAAAAAAATTAGCCAGGTGTGGCTCATGCCTGTAGTGCCAACTGCTCAGGAAGCTGAGGCAGGAGGATGCTTGAGCCCAAGAGGTCAAAGCTACAGTGAGCTATGATTGCACCAATGCACTCTAGTCTTAGCCACAGAGCAAAACCCTGTCTCTAAAAAAATAAAATATTCTTACCATACCTTAGAACTAATTCTATTTTAAAAGAAGTTTTACTGTCTCACCCAAGAAATCAAGAACTTTTGGCCAGGCACAGTGGCTCACGGCTGTAATCCTAGCACTCTGGGAGGCTGAGGCGGGAGGATCCGCTCCAGGTCAGGAGTTTGAGACCAGCCTAAGCAAGAGTGAGACCTGGTCTCTACCAAAAAATAGAAAGAAATCGGGTGGACGACTAAAAATATATATAGAAAAAATTAGCCAGGCATGGTGGCGCATGCCTGTAGTCCCAGCCACGCGGGAGGCTGAGGCAGGAGGATTGCTTGAGCCCAGGAGTTGGAGGTTGCCATGAGCTTGGCTGACGCCACGGCACTCTAGCCCGGGCGACAGAGTGAGACTCTGTCTCAAAAAAACAAAAAACAAAACAAACAAAAAAAAAAACTTCCTTCTTTTTTTATTGCCAATACATTATCACAGAGAAGTTTTTAAAGGACGTGGCAAAAGCCAGGTCGTAGGAACTTAAGCAGCTATATTCTTAGGCTGAAAATTCTGAATTGTGAAAGTAATTACAAGTTGCAAAGTAACTCAAACAGACTTTAAAGGAAAAGCCATGTGTCCTTTCCTACCCTTCTCCAGAGACAATCATAGTCATTTCTGTGAGAAATTTTTCTCCATGAAATTTTCCACGCATCCACAAGCATCAAAATACACACGTGCGCACACATACTGCACCCCATGCAGGCACACACCCCTCGTATGCACACACACGGCAGATGTGTTCTGAGCATCTGCTCCATGCCAGGCACTGGACATGTACCAGGAGCTCCACGCTAGCGGAGGAGGAGGAAGGTCTGGGGGGGCAGGGCTCTGGTGTGGAGACCCTGGCGGTCAGCGCAGGCCTATCTGCTGAGATGGCTGACCTGACACCTGAGTGAACACCTGAAGCGTGGAAAGGAGCCAGCCGTGAAAAGATGGCCCCTACACAGAAGAGGGTCCACACGGCCATCTTTCTCGTCTGCTTGTTTAACACAGATGGGATCACACACTATTCCAAAGTCCGCTTTCCTAAGGCAGCACTACACATGGGATGCCTTCTCCCAGCGACACGTAAATAGACACATAAGCACATCGTGCATTCGTCCTAGGCCCTCACAGCTGCACCTCATTTCACCTGACAGCTCCTTCCACGGACAGCCCAGGAGCTCTGCAACCCACCTGCACCCATGATGGCAGTGATACCTCTGTCTCTGTAACTTTCTAGAAGGGAAGCTCAAGTGTGAAGAGCACCCGTATGAGCTTTCAGGCACTGAAACACCTTCCAGAAGGCCTTGTGAGGCAGCAGCTTTAACAAAAACCAACGGCAGGAAGGTGGCACACACCTGCTCTGTGAGGCTGCTGACCTTCCCCTTCTCCTTCTCCAGCGAGGCTTGCAGCACCTGCACAAGCTGCTTCATCTGGCGATCCTCCTTTTCTTTGCGCTGCAAGACTGCCTGGACCTAGATGGCATCGCAGAAGGATAAATAAGGAGAAACATCGAATTCCAAATCCCTGAAGAAAACAGGGCAGAGCGCGGGGTTGCTGCAGCCCGTGCTGGGTGGGAGGTACAGCAGGATGGGGAACAAGTCAGCTCACAGCAGAGGAGGGCACAAGTTAGAAAAGAGGAAATTCCATCTCTAAAGAACAGCTCCCAAACCAGCAACCTGCGGCTGCTGTAGTCACAGGGTCACGTTCCTGAATCTGGCTGGGGACTGAGAGATGCACGTGAATCAGGGGCTCAGACTCGATGCCTCTGTGGCGAGGCTGGCAAGGCAGGGGGTGAGGCAGCCAGGTTCAAAAACAAGAGAGTGTGGGGAGCAGGGAAGACTGTCTAAGGATGGGTCAATCCAAGGCTGGGGCTCCATCTGGCCTCGAGCTGCCATGCCACTGTGGAGATCTCCCCCAGCAGAAAGGCTGCAGGAGCAGAGCGGGGCCCTGGCCAGGGTTTGAGATCAGTTTGAGGCTTTTAGGTAAACATCCCCTACAGACGATGTCACTGCCTGGAAGGGGAAGTTGTCCCACCTGCATCCAGAGCCAGGGTGGACTCGGCATACTTGCTCCACCATGAACACTCAGGCAGGCACTCTGGGTTTGCACCTCACAGCTGGGGACTCAGGCTTCTGGTCCACCACACTCTGGGCCTCTGCCTCCTCATCTCTAAGGTGGGGAAGCTGTATTTTCCTTGAAGGTGGGTACGAGGAACCGACACGGGTGAGAGGACATCTGGAGTGCTGCCGGGCCCACCGAGCGCTGTCTGCTTCCGGTGACGAGTCTGAGTACCTGAAGATTGAACTGGACCAGGTCTGCCTCTCTCTTGGCCAGAGCTCGCTCTAAGACGCTGTTGTGCTCCCGCAGAGCCGCGTTGGACTGTCCGAGGCCCATAAGCTTCCCCTTCTCGTGCTCCAGTTCAAGAGCCAACTTCTTGTTCGACTCCTCCAGGCACTTGATCCTCCTCCTGAAGCCCCTGGATTCCTGGAGCTGAAACACCAGAGCAGCGTGAACATGAAGTTGCCACAGACCTGGGAATACGCCAGCAGAGCTAGTACCGACATGCAACCGCAAACAACAAACTGCCCCACTTCATCACCTGGGCTGTGAGGCCACGGGCAGTGGCTTCCCTAGCCCCCTCCTGCCTCTCCATGGCCAGCAACCCTGCCTGCTACTGGGCCCATGTGCTTCTGGGGAAGGCTGTCCAGGGACCAAGCTCTGGCCCTGGTCAAGCCACTGAGCGGGGTGGGCACGGAGCTGAGGCCAGAACAGAGATGAATGAATGGCACACGCAGCCCAGGGTGACTAAGAGCCCCTGGGGACTCTGCTGGAAGGGTGAGCCAGGGGCTGGTGGCAAGGGCTCGTCAAGGGCTCTGGGAGTGCTGAGCTGCTGTCAGCAGAGCCCAAAGCAAGAACTGTCTCTGAACCTGGGAGTTTTGAGAAGTTCTTTCAAGATTTGAGCTGGATTTCTTATCTGCAACCAAAGCATTCTGAGAGAAAGGTTCCATTACGAATTCCACCATGAATTCCTCCATTGCAGAGGCTGTGACTACAGCAGTCCTCGCTGGAGGGCTGGGCTCAGAGCCCGCTCCACCACAGAAGGTGACAGCAGTGCCAGGCAGTAGTGCTGGGGGCACGGCGAGGTGTTCTTGCTCTTCGGGGCCACACTCACGGTGGCCTGCCTCGGAGTCCAGGGACCATCTGATCGCTACGGCGACGGCAGGCATCAGGCCTCACCTCATCCTCCAGCTCCAGCACCTTCTCCCGGGACTCCTCCAGCTCCTGGCCGGTGGTTGTGATGACCTCCTGCAGCTCGCTCTCCAGCAGCTCCTTGCTGCGGCCGACAGCCTGAAGCTCCACCTCCAGGGCCCGGATCCTTTCCTGGAGGCGAGACAGACAGAGTGCGTCCGGTCACCAGAACAGGCCCTCGTCCCCCGGCCTCCCATGCTATAGGCACAAAGCTGTGGCCACACACCTGGCACTGCTGTGCCAGCACCAGAACAAACACATTCTCACAACACTGCACTTTCTTTACAGGACTTGGATTAACCAACACACCATGCGCACGCTAGTGACACACAAAGTAATGTTAAGATAAACACAATAATCTTTTCAGTTAAACACTTTGAAAATACAGAAAAAAATCTGACTTGTAGATAAAGGCTACACGCTACCATTTACAGCAAGTAAACAGCACATGGCACAGTATAATAAACACCACACATACACACCTGTGTTCACCTGTGCATGTGTACACACGCATGTGCTCACACTCATGCTTACACACATCCCCACACACACACAGGCACCACATACAAGCACACACATGCTCACAACCCATGCACATGCCCACACACAGGCACATGCAAACACACATGCTCACACATGTAGTCACACACTTGCACCACACGCACATACATGTGCTTACACCCCACACGCGTGCTCACCCACACACTTGCAGCCTCAGTGGTGCCAGGCCCCACTCCAACCACTGTCCAGGTGCCCCTGACTCAACCACCTAATGAGGAGGTTCTATCATTTACCTCATCCTGTCCTCATCTTACTGAGGACCACAACTGAGCCATCTACCAGAAGTCACTATCTTATGAGTGGTGAGGCCCGGACAGAACCCAGACATGACCTCCCGGCCTTGCTGTCCCTCAGCTGTTGCCAGCCCGTGGAGACTCTGTCCAACCACCCACCACTGACCAAGGGCAAAACAACAGCTGAGACACACTTTAAAGTAGAAAGGAAAATGGCAATTGACTAAACGCCCCCAATGTTTTATAAAGTAACCAGGCAGGAGAACCCCAGCTTATGATATAGTCACTTCCTACTAAATTCTTGAGTGGACAGGAGACAGGAATAAACTGCACATAAGAAACACTGTGGGCCGGGCATGGTGGCTCATGCCTGTAATCCCAGAACTCTGGGAGGCCAATGCGGGAGGATCGCCTGAGCCCAGGAGTTGGAGGTTGCAGTGAGCTGTGATGACGCCACTGCACTCCAGCCCAGGCAACAGAGCAAGACCCTGGCTCAAAAAAAAGAAAACCACTAGGATGGCAATGTAATGACACATGATAAATAAAATCCAAACAAATTCACTCAGGTAGAATTTTACGCCTACTAGTAAAAGTGAAAGAAAACGGAGACGGCACCGTCCAGGGCCAGCCCGTCTCCCACGGGCCTACACAGAGCCCTCTGCCGCAGGCACCTCTGTCTGGGCCCCTGCAGGTGCTGCTGCCCCCCAGCATCCTGGACTCTGAATGCCCACCCATGCCCTGCACCCACTCCAGCTCTGGCGGGCTCCTGCTTACTGCTCTCCCTCTGGGCACGTCAACACCTGAGACGTGAGGTGTGGAGAAAGCTGGAGGGCGGGTGGCCCAAGCATGCATCTGTCTCTGCCTCTCAGCGAGTGGCCAATTTCTCTAAGCCAAGGAGATCCCCCGAAAACAAGGCGACCTCCATGGACTGCACGGGGTCCATGAGGATTGCGTGAGGTAACATAGTCATTACAGGCCCCTGGCACACATTGACACTGAGCAGTGTTTTAAAGAAATGCTACCTTTTGTCTAAACCCTGGTACAGGTTTTGGAGGTTAAACATTTTTAAAACTTCCTTTCCCTACAGAGAGGCCTCATGACTCTGGCGGGGGAGGCGTGGTGTTTACCTACATGTAGAGCGAGGTCGCTGTCGCCACTGGCACTGCTCTGGGCTCTGAGCTGGCTCAGCTCTGCGTCCGCAGCCTCCTTGGCAGCGAGGGCCTCCCGCAGGCGGCGGCTAAGGATGCTCACGGCGCTCTCGTAGGCCTTGTGCTTGGTCTTCATCTCCTTCTCGGCGCTGCTCAGGTCCGAGCCCAGTTGCTTCATCTTCTGCTGCTGCTCGGTGATGGCCCTGGGGTGTCACCAAGGACAGCGAAAGAAGCTCGATTACCCTCTGCCGCTGCTGGCCCAGCGTCCTGGTATGCCACATCCAGTGACAGTGACATGTTTCAGGAGTGCATCCCCAGGGTGGGCACAGGGGCTCAGACTCAGGCTCTTGGGGGACCGCCTCAGCTCCACTCACCCCATCACCCTCCCCAGAACACGCCTGCCCCTTGGAGGAGGTGTGTCAGGTAAGCACGTGCCTGTCCTGCTGCGGCTGCGGGAGGGAGAGGGACAGGCCACGCACGTCAGCCGTCCCCGCAGAGCCAGGCAGACGGCAAAGCACTCATGAGTTTTGGCCATTTCTACCACCCCCGCCAGACCTGCCCTCCTCTTGGGGTAATTTTAAAATGATCTTGTAAAGGCAGAGAAACAGTCTGCTCCTCCAAACAGAAATGCTTCCAACGTTCTTGAATATTAGCATGAAATCCAACAACAGATCCGCGAGTAAATCACCAATCACAGCAAAGCAGCAGAGGACATGCCATCAGGGTAAAAAGGCCCCAAAAGGCTGTCTGCACCTATATGTACATGCACATACATGTACACAGGTGTGTGCGGGTTAGGTCTGTGTGTTCACGTTTGTGTGAACGTAAAGGGTATGAGGATGACTATCATAGTGTAGTCCCTGCTGAGGGGGCTGCGTTTGGGGAGGGAGCTGCCACAAGTGTGTGGCACAGAAAGTCAAATGAATAAAAACAGAAGGGGAGCTCTGGTCACAGGATGCTTTGGCGAGTCAATAATCTGGGATTCTTTTATAGAATGAGCAACTGCCAAATCACAATGGAACTTTACTTTTTTTTTTTTATAATTAAGAGACTGGGTCTCACTCTGTCACTCAGGCTGGAGTGCAGTGGTGCAGTAACAGCTCACTGCAGCCTCCAACTCCTGGGCTCAAGGGATCCTCTTGCTTCAGCCTCCCAAGTAGCGGGACTACAGGCACATATCACCATGCCCAGCTGGAACTTTAAATGTAGAACTTAACATTCCAGGCCACCTTTACATGGGCCCCCAAGCTGCTTCTCGGCAAGGGTGTCCAGGCCTGCCTGTGCACTCTCATGGCGGGGGCTCGCGCCACCATCTCAGGCAGGTGCAGACTTACTTCCTGGCTTCTTGCTGCAGCTCTTCGATTTGTTTCTTGAGCACCTCGTTGGCCTCCGTAAGGGTGACCACCTGCCCTTTGTCAAACTGCAAAGACTTCAGAATGAAAGACAGCATGAGAAATGCAGATAAGAGGCACAGAGCCGCCCACTCCTCGCCTGACCCCTCGGGACCCATGGTGCCATTGAGGGCCGTCCTTGAGGAAAACCCTGTCAGGGACGTTTCTCTCCTCAGAAAGGACACCCCACAGAGGTCAAAATTCTTTCCAGGCCGGGCGCACTGGCTCACGCCTATAATCCTAGCTCTGGGAGGCCAAGGCAGGAGGATCACTTGAGCTCAGGAGTTTGAGACCAGCCTCAGCAAGAGCGAGACCTCGTCTCTACTGAAAATAGAAAAATTAGCCAGGTGTGGTGGTACATGCCTGTAGACCCAGCTACTTGGGAGACCGAGGCAGGAGGACTGCTTTCAGCCCAGGAGTCTGAGGTTGCAGTGAGCTGTGATGACACCACTGCACTCTAACCTGGGGCAACAGAGCGAGACTCTGTCTCAGAAAAAACAAAAACAAAAACATGTTTCCAGATGCTGTGTGCAGAGCACGGAGGCACGACGGGAAGGTGGTGGGTGACAGGAAAACCTCCGCCCTGTGGCCGCCTGGAGCCCTAGGACCCCCAACCTTGCAGCCTCTGCTCCCTCCTGTGGGCAGTCTCCCAGGACCAGCTCCGCCACAGCAACAGGCAACTGCAGGTGGTGGGCGTGGATGTGCTCGCCCCACGCTAGGGCCCGTCCCCACAGCGCTGTCCACTTGCAGGCCTCAGCCTGGCTCCTGCCAGGGCGGGATGCCTCAGCCAGCCGCCCGGGTGGCCCTCAGCCTCGTCCTCTCCTGCGCTTGGTCTCACATCCTGCCCACTTCTGCCCTGAATCCACCGTTCTTCCCTGACTTCTCATCTCAGGAAGAGACAGCTCGGCATCCTGGACATCTGGACACAGACCTGGACTGCGGCCTCTGCCCCCACCCCAAATCTCCCCTCCCCGCTGCCTGCTGAAGCAGGGCAGACCCTCGCCGGCCTTCACACACCCAGAGGAAAACCCGGGCGCGCGCCAGCACGGCACCTGCCATCCCGGCTCCACACTCCAGCCACAGGGGACTCAGCCGCACCCTGACAAGGGCTCTGCAGATGCTCCTGTGGCTGGAGGGCGGCCCTGGCGCCGGCACAGCCCTCCCCGTTTGCTCCCCTCACCCACATCACCGTCTGGACTTGCCCGTCTGTCCTGCCGGGACGTAGGCTCCGAGAGGGCCTTGCTCTCGGAGGTTTCTCTGAAAGCCTCTCCGGACGTGCCCCCACCCCGCCTACACACACTTCACAGTGCAGACAGATCCAACCCAGCACGTTCGGCAGACCTGCAGCTGCGTCTCCATCTCGTCCCGCTCCTTCCGCACGGACTGGAGATGCCCTTCGAGATCCGCCATCTGCCGGTGGACCTCGGACACCTCCTTCTGCAGGCGCGAGTGCTCCATCTCCGTCGCCCTCTTCTCCCCCTGCAGCTTCATCAGCTCCTGCCTCAGTGCCTTCACCTCTGCGTCCAGCCCCTTCTTCGCGGCTTTCAGCTCGCTGACCAGCCGGTCTCTGGAGGCGGCATCCCGCCGGTAGGCCTCCACCATCACCTGCCACGAGACAGAGCCCCAGGCTCTCAGAGGGCGTCTTCCCAGGGCCAGGCTGCTGCAAACAAAGCATTTACGACGTACCTAGGGCATAACTTTTTTGACCTAAAGATAACATACTTCACCACCCCCTCAGATACACCCCTATCGTATCCACCAAGTGATGTCACCACGCCCGCACAGAGTCTGGGTGAGGCTGGGAGCAGGCCCACCGGCCTCCCGGACATCTCTGTCCTGAGCAGTCTGGCAGCTCCTTCGCCCTTTGGCCGCACTGCTTGGCTTCTGACAGCTCATCCGCTCGCTTGTATCCCAGTAATAAAATGGAACACTGCTCACAACACTGTTTTGGGGTTTTCCTCTCTCAGATCCCACAAGGCCCTTGACTGCTGCTTTGCAAGAAAGTATGGATCAGAATCATTCCTCCATCGCTTCTTGGCCTTTTGGCTAAGACCAAGTGTGGTATCTGTTCTTATCAGAATCATTCCTCCAGCAAGAGGCACAAGCCTCCCTGACAAGACTTATACTCCCAGTGACACCAGGATTTGTTTCAATCCCAGAACGTGGTGTAAGTTTTTCAAAGACGTTTTAAATGGCAAACACAACCTGTGTAGTAACAACAGGGCAAAACATACACAGTTCTCTGAAGTGGCGGTAACCGGGAGTCCCGACAGGCGTGGCGATGACCGCTGCCACTCCCAATCTGTGGGGTCAGACGCCCACCCCACGTGGAAGTGCAGCCTGGCTTTGGAGATTGAAATGGGGCAGGGAGGGCATCTTGGAATCAGTGAAGTGCCTCTGACGAGATCAAGGAGTCCGGTGCTACCTCCTTGATCAGTTCCATTCCACTGAGGCAATTAAACCGCCCAGGACTCTGCTCATGCACTTGTTTTACACGAAGAAACCAATGACACGCCTTTACCTTTTGTTGAATGAACTGTTCCTTTACTTTCTGCGTCTGCTTCTTCAGAGTGGCGGTCTCCTGCTGCAGGTGTTCCACCTGCGGGGACACGAGTGCACAGACGTCACACGAGGGCCCAGGAGGGGCACGTTTGCAACCCGAGAGCTGGGATCCCTCTCACCACGGAAAGCAGGAAGGAGGAGAAGCAAGGTGGGGCAGGGCCGAGACGGGGATGCTCAGCATGGGAGCGCCAGGCGGGAGACACCTTCAGTGCACAGGCCACGGCGCTGCTCTTGAAGCACCAAAGCAGCCATAGACGGTAAGTAAATAAACTCGATTTACTGCATTCCAATAAAAATTTACAAAGCTCGGTGGTGAGCTGGGTCCCCAGGCTGAGCTTGCCAACCCCAGGCTTGGGTCCTGGCCTCAAAGGCCGGGCTGTCTGTGCTCACTGGGTGCCGTAGGAAATGCAGAGCCCCAGGCCCTTCTAGACCTACTGCATATGAATCCGATATGGAAACCCCAGAGGATTCAGGAACATGTGATGGCTGTGAAATGCTACTCTGCCTCAGCAAAAAATGCTTAAAAAGCCGGGTGAGGCTGGGCATGGTGGTGTCTATAGTCCCAGCTACTCAGGAGGCTGAGGCGGGAGGATCACTTGAGCCCATGAGTTGGAGGCTGCCGTGAGCTGTGAATGCACCACTGCACGCCAGCCTGGGCGATAGAGTGAGGCCCTGTCTCAAATTAAGAAAAAACAAGCAACCAGGTAACAAATACAGGAAGGCCCGGGCGTGGGAAGCACTGGTCCACATCGTGTGACCGAGGTGCCACCATGCGCCACGGCACATGAGGCGGCCCTGTGAGGTCATGTTTGCGTGCAGCTTTCAGTGGATGCATTTGGGGTCACAGTCTCTAGAAATGGGCAACAGCCTGTGCATGGCCAAGGTTCTCCTCCTCTACGACAGGAACACACTCCACCTAAATCCTCGCTATCACTTGGCTGTGGTCAGGAAATGAGCCATTTTCCCCTACGCTCTGGAGAGTGGCTCCTTCAGCAACCCTCCTGAGAAGGACCGAAGCACTGCTTTGTTTGCACGTGCCATTCGTCCCCCCACAGGTCCCCACCACCTGCCCCTGGTGCCACAGCAGCTCCAAGTGGGGGCAAAGGCTTGGAACCCGGCAAAGGGGGCACCATGGCCAGACAAACCTCCAGCCCCAAGTGGACAGTGCGGTTTCCAGACGCCTTGCACATCCCAGCCAGCGAGGCTGGTGGAGCGGCCAGCAGCTAGGCAGGCTGGGGATGGGGGCCAGTCTGGCTCCCCATTAGGCTGACTCTGGCTCCCACGTCAAGAAAACAGCCTTCAGAGTCAGAAAGGCAGCTTCCTGGCGAGATGGGACCACCACCACTACCACCACCACCACCTCCATCTGTTCTGGGGCAAACAAACTCAATCCATGGTGAACTTGGATTAAGTAACTGCCAGGGCTTTCCAGTATGATAAATAAAGTCCGGTGCCACCAAAAGACTCTGAATTTCAGAATTTTCCAAATGTCAGCTGACCTTCCTCTCACCGAGCAAACAGTAAAATAAAATTCAGATTCAGCAACAGCTTCTAACAATTGCTCTAAATTAACTCCCCAGCACCGTGACTGTGACTCGTCTCAGTGCAGGGAGCCTAGAGCGTAACTTAGTGCCGGCAGGAAAGGCAGCCTCCTACTGTTTTACTTTCCCGAAGGGAAGACAGACGAGTGACTTCCTCTCGCCCTTGGTCCTCACAGAGTGGGACCCATTTATTTTTAAAGCTATTTTCAGGTTTATAGACTTAGGGGGCACGTGTAGTTTTGTTACGTGGACGTAGGGCACGGTGGTGTGGTCTGGGCTTTCAGTGTGTCCATTCGCCCCAAATCCCTCCACCCCTGCAAGCCCCCATGTCCATCGCCCCACGCTCACGCCCTCGTGTACACGATTCAGCTCCCACTGTGAGAACACACAGCGTCTGACTTTCTCTTTCTGGGCTGTTTCACTTTAGAGTGGGATTCAAACACAAGGTCATTTCTCAACACGCATTCTACTTCCTCCACGTCCTCTGGCTTTTCCACTCTGTCTACGTGTCTAAGCATGTCTGCCTACATCAAGGCCATGTCACGTGTCAGCGCGTCAGCTCTTCCCCAGCATGTCGTGCCTGCAGGTGATGCCCACACACTACAGCACCCTGCAGTACGCTGTTCACGGCCAGGCCTCGCTGGCTCCTGCCCACCCCACGCACCACCTCACACCACAGCTGCTCCTGACTCTTAGCTCCACATCATCAGTGCACAGAAACTGGTGATTCCTGGGAGATTACTCAAAAGCTCCACCTGAAATTCAGTTTCCCAGATCTGGACTTCTCCACTCCCAGCAGCTAGAGCAGGGCCAGAAGCACAGATGCTGGTGTCATCCCGTCCCCAGCGGAGCTTGGCGCTTCTCCCTAGTGGTCACCCACGTTACAAAGCAGCACGTCCACAAAAAGGACCACACATCAGCACTCGCTCTTGTGCACGTGATCTCGATTCATAACAGAATTACAGCAGACTGCGTTACCTGGCGGGACTTGATGGCCAATTCTTCTCTCAACTGCTCTAAAATTCCAGATGTTTCCTCAGCACCTTCCTCTAGGCGTTTTGCTCCTCTGTCGAATTCCTCCTCGCTACTCTTGGCCACCTGCAGAGCCACCTCCAAGACGATCTTCTCCTTCTGCAGGAAGCGGATCGCGTCCTCTCTGGAGGCCGCCTCCCCCTGGAGCTCCCCGAGTCTGGCCTGCAGCTCATCGTAATGCGTCTGCAGGTCGCCGAGGGCCTGCTCCCGGGCCTGCAGCGTCTCCTGCGTCGACGTGAGCTGCTTCATCACGTCCAGGTGCTCCTGTTGCAGAGCCTCCAGCTGCTGGTCTCGCTGGTGCAAAGTCAACTTAACCTGAGCAAAAGACAGTAAGTTCAACACGGCTGCTCTCCGTCCTACTCTGAGACTTTATACCTTCTCCCTGTTCCGGTTTTAAATAATTCTGACGGATACTTTGGAGGGACTTTTTCATGCAAAGTCCTGATGTGGAAGAATACCAACAGAAGCAAACACATGGCCAGGTCTGCAGTAGCAGCAGAGTCTGCTGATGTGAACCCTCCCGCGGGTCCGACAGCGACCCACAAGAGCCTGCACGGACGCGCCTGACTCAAGTGGGCCACGCAGCCACCTGTGCGCGTCCCCGCGGCGTCGGCGCTGCTGTGGCAGCAGGTACTCACCTGCTCTAGCTGCTGCTCCAGGGACGCCGCTGAGGCCGCCACCCTCTGCAGCCGCTGCCTCTCGTCTTCAAACTCCTCCAGCCGCCTCTGCAGGTCCTCCTCCACCATCGTCTTCGCCTCCTGGATCTGCACAAAGGCCGCCTCCTGATCCAGCATGTCAGCCTGCACCCAGGAAACAACATGTTTTCAAAAAAGCAGGCAAATCGGGTTCCTGACAGTAGACTGCAGACCTCCCGCTTCACACAGAAACCTGTTGCCCTGGCAAGGGGCCTCCTGTGCCCATCACCATCCTGTCTGCCTGTCTGCATGGGCGCCAGGGTGGACCCTGTGACCAGGCCACTTGGGGCTCCTCTCCTGGCCAGCCCAGCCCAGACCTCCTCTCTGCCAACCCACAGGCTGGTCCAAGAGAGAGGCAGGTGAACCACCCAGTCTTAAGAACTGGGATCAGCTGGGGGACAAATGAAAACTCCCCGGTCATTTCTTCTGTGAAGATAGGTGGGTGGCAGGTCCCTTCTTCTGGGGTAAGACGTGGAACATTCTCTTTCATAAGAGTCTCACCTGATACCACCTGGTAAACAAAACACGACACCAGGGGACCACAGGGCAAATTCAGCATTCCTTACGTTTTGACTATGTGGGTTAGACCTAATATCTACATACACTTCTTAGGGAAAAAAACATTAGTTTTTTAGTTTATACCTAAAACTAATAGCTTAAAACCTTTTCGGCTCTTTTCCACTGAGCCCTTGAAGCATTACAGCCGACAGGACATGACTATCATTCATCATCCCCATCCAAGAGCCCCTGGAATCTTCCCTGGGGAGGAGGCCCGAGAGACGAGAAGCCCAGTGATCAAGGGAAGCTGACCCTCCACGTGCCCGAGAGCAGCAAAGACAGCCAGGAACAAAACGCCAGCTCACACCTGCTGAGAAGTTTTATACAATTTTTTTCTTCTTACTTTTTCCAACAAGACTATTAGGTAGATATTATTATCCCCACTTTATAAAGAAGGAAACAAGGCTCAGAGAGGTTAAGAAATTGCCCTGGGCCTCACAGCTAAAAAGAAAACAGCTATCTGGACCCAGCCAGAGCTATGTATTCCCCATCCTCTGGAGAGGTTCTCAGCGGGCAGCTGGCGGAACCACAGCAACTCCACGTGGCGGTGTGGTGGCTGGAGGACTGAACAGCAAAGCAGGCTGAGAAAACACTCACCACCACCGGGCTCTGAGACGTTGTCAGTCACACAGACGTGCTAGGCCCTTCCTCCCCCCACCCTGGCACCCAGCATGCCCCCCGCTGGCAGTGACCAGGCGGCCAGGCCCAGGGCAGGGCTTAGGGGAGAAGAGCTCCAAAGTCTGACCCACTCACAGGTAAGAGATGAGGGATGGATCCCCCAAATCACTGCAAGCTGTTTGGAAGTACTAACGTGTGTGTGTGCATGTGTATACATGTATAAGAAGAAACATACTACATCTGTGTTTACGTGTATGTATGTTTTCTTAATCTCACCAGCATGACCCAAAACCCAGTAAAAATCAGCCACTGGGCCTCACCTCGATGCTCTGGAGCTGGACAGCTATACGCTCCTTCTCTTTGATGGATCTGTGCTGGGTTTCTGTCAGCTGGTGGGACAGGGACACATTCTCAAGTTTCAGGTGCTCCAGCAGGCCTGCCTGGGTCATCTGTCCAACCTTCAAAGAAAAAATGCGCAAGGTACAAAGTTGCTCAACTTTCAGCAAGAAATGTAGACCAGCCTGTCCCCAGAGACCCCAGGGTGAGGGTCACTGGCTGCCCCTCTCAACGTCTCCCATGCGAGCCCCCCTGCCTACCAGGCGTCGTCCCACCTCAAAACGCAGGCTATCTGGGCTCTGTGTGCGGCCCAGACATCAGTGGTCACCACACCAAGACTGTGCAGTGTGTACCTGGACCTACACAAAAGTTCCCATCAACTGCTGGGCGTAGTGGCACATGCCCACAGTCCCAGCTACTCGGGAGGCTGAGGCAAGAGGATCGCCTGAGCCCAGGAGTTTGAGGCTCGCCTGGGCAGCATGGCAAGACCCCGTCTCTAAAAATAGGTTCTTATCAAAGGGGCATCTCAGAGCCCCCACCGGGGAGGAGCCTTATCTGAACTGACCAACCCAGCAGATGCACCTCCCTCCCTCAGTCTGACGCCCAACGTGCACCACTCCCGGGAGCTGAGACTCTCGTGTCAGAAGGTCATGGAGGGAGGCTCTGGCCCAGGACGTGGCGTGGGCGGGATTAGTGGTCAGCAGATTTAAAAAAAGTATCTGCGAAATCTAAAAACAGAAAAATCCTTTTTTAAATATAATTTGCCATTTTTCAGAGATGAGGTCTCACTCTGCTGCCCGGGCTGGAGTGCAGTGGCTACTCACAGGCACAATCATAGTGCACTACAGCCTCTAACTCCTGGTTCTCTCACCTCAGCCTCCCGAATACCTGGGAGTACAGGCGCAAGCCACCACGTCCGGCTAATTTTTTCTAGTTTTAGTAGAGATGGAGTCTTGCTCTTGCTCAGGCTGGTCTCCCAAATCCTGAGCTCAAGCGATCCTCCTGCCTCAGCCTCCCAGAGTGCTAGGATTATGGGCCTGAGCCACTGCACCCAATGAAAAATCTTCTTAATTTAGGGAAAAGTTACAGTTCCACACAAACACATGAAGCATGACCTATCAGGCTATGTGCCCATGTCTTCCCTGGAAGGGAGCCCCGGAGCGGTACCTGGATGTGGGCCATCTCATCCTGCAGCCTGACACGGGCCTCCTGCGCCAGGGCAAGCTGCTGCTGGTACCACTGCCGGACGTTCTGCAGGGACGAGATCTCCGCCTGCGAAGCCTTCAGCTTGCTGGTCAGCGTCGTGCGCTCCAGCTGCACCTGCTGGAGCTGGCTTTGCAAGGTGGTCATCTGCTGTCGGAGGTCATGCACTGCAAGTGAGCAAGAACACCCGGCTCAGACTGACGGCCACACATGGGAGAGCCCACAGCTCTGCACGGACGCCTTATACAAAGGGGTGTCTCTGCAGAGAGCAAGAAACACAGTTGATTCTGGTTATTCTCAGAAATTACATTCTGCAAAGTCATGTGAACACCGCATTAGCAGATACTGAGCCATTGCTCCTGGGAAACGTAAGGTTAGGTCCTCCAAGCCTCTGCTCACAACATTTTCATCAACTGACCAATATGGAACCTTTGTTTATGTGTGTTTCTGTTTAAAGACAACTTGTGTAACACATAATATTGATTTGTTCATGTTGAACTCACAGCCAGCAGGAACTTCGTGAAGCTTCCCTAGGAGATGTATCTTCTCCATACAACACATCATAGCCTGCTTGCGCTTAACGATGCCAGCCAGTGGTTGGAGACATTTTAAATAGCAAAATCACCCAAAAAAGCACAGAAGTACAAATATGGCACTGAATAGACCAGGAAAAGGACACTTGTTCACAGTCTGAGCTGAGAAAGGCACCTTGGCTACAAACCAGCGCTTCAGGCAACTTAAGTGTTTGCCTCTCTGCTGATGTCTGCAAACAACCATTAAAGCTCTATGAGTTATGATCAGGGGTACAAATAAATCTAAGTGGCAAATTCACAGTTACGGAATCTGTGACACTGAAAATCAACTGTGGGTCCCCAAATTGTGGGGGACACCCAGGCTCTCGCCTTTGAACAGTCTGCTGATGTCCACCAGCCATCGACAGACAGCAACAGTGTCCCTGTGGCCACTCCTGCTGGGCTGTGGGCCGGGACTGAGCAGCCCTGCCTGAGACTAGGTCGGTTCTGCTGCCCAGGGAGCACTGCTCAGATGAAGCCTTGCAACCCACAGACACAAAACTCTTCTGGTGTTCAGCATGTTTTGGATTCTGTAGTTTTTCCTAGGGGATTGGGTTTCATAAAGCGCTCAAAGACTGAAAAATCAATAGCAGTTTCAAAAGTCTAGTTTTTGTTTCTTGGCTGGCTCTCTCTTCTAGCATGAGAAGAGAGCCTCTGTGACAGTGTGGCTCATCACTTTCCTGTGGGCCATCAGCTCTGAGACCATGCCTCACACTGCCTCGGCCCTTCCACCGGCTGCACCAAGGCCCCCCTGTCGCTCAGGCGGCCCTGAGCCCCCCAAGAAGAGCCTCAACCAAGCAGCCTTCGAGGGGTCACTCTACGCCCTGTGGGCTCTGATTGTCAGTCTTCCCACCACACCTGGCCCTCTCCTTCCCACTCCTGTGCACACCACCACGTGCTGAGCAGGCAGACTGGAATCTTCCCAGTGCCCGATGAGGTAAGAGCATCGACTCTGAGATGGGCTCTGGGGACAGAGCAACCAAGGGCAGGCACGTCACACGAAGAAGGCGAAAGACGTGCTATTGAGTCACGAGGGGCTGCCAGGACTCCCGCGACTCCACGACTCTGCTCCCACAGCTCCCCAGGTCAGGCCTACAGGGAGGCAGCTGGACCAAAACGCTGAACACAGTGCGAAGAGCTCTAGCAACCAACAACCTAAGTGTTCCTTTTAAATATTCCAAGCAGAATCTTCAGTTCTGTGGAATGCGCAGGCAGCTCTACACCCCGAACAGCACCGGACTTTCAAGGCGGAATGAGCGGCAGCAACAGCCACTGCAGTCAAGGGAGCAGAGTCGCTTTCTAAGGTCTCATTCACTTCCCCAGATTCTCACGCAAACTGTGCAGAATGCCATGAGGCCAACCAGAAAGTGCATTTCCCTTAGAAAGCAGACATCTCATGTGTCAATTATAAACGACACACCCTACGGCCACATGACATGCGACCGGCCGGCCCCACCCCCACCGTGCTGGGCAGCCGTGCAGGGTCAGGGCCGGGCCGGGCAACAGCAGCCCTCACCTGTATTGTCCCTGCTGAGGATGCTGCTCTGCATGTCTTCTACTTTCGCCATGAGCCTCTGGTACTGCTCCTCTGCTACCTTCAGGTCATTGTTGGAGGACGCCAGGCTGGCATTTTTGGCTTCCAGCATGTTCTGCAGGTCAGTCATGGCTTGTTCCAGGTCCCAGCAGGACTGCTTCAAGGTGTCTACCTCCAAGCTGAGGGAGTCCTGCCGCTGCTGGCTGCTGCGGCTGTGCTCCACCTGCACCTGCAGCCTGGTGGTGAGGGCGGCCAGCTGGGCCTGCAGCTCAGCCTTTTCTTGAAGTGCCTGAAAAGATCCCCAAACCACCACACTGACTTTCAGGAAAATGAGTCACTTCTGTCTAGCATGTTAACAGGACTGCCAACAGGCAACCAGCGAGACAGAGAACGGTGTCGACAGGTAGACTTTACGTGACATTCCCACGTCACCCAGCCACTCTCCCAACACAGTCATCCCCCGAAGAAGGCGACTTTCCAGACACGCCCGAGAGGCAGGAGGGGACGGGGATGCAGAGTCTGCACTAGTTTCAGGCACAGCTGCACCCAAGCAGGGCAGCGTCAGGCAGAGCTGTGACAGCACCCACTCCCCTGCACGGATGTGGGAAAACATATTTCTTCAAAAATCAAAAAAGCTCACAAGAGTGCACACTTGCATGCACAGAGTAAAAATACCAGATGTGTTGAGGGATCCCTAAGATAAAAAGCAGTCATATTGAGATCGGAGTGGGGACATGGAGAGAAAACGTCTCCAGGGAAAGGCTGTTGTTACAGCAGAGAGGTTCTGAGGGCTCCAGCCAGGGCCACTGGACACAGGAGCAGTCCTGAGTGACCATAGCAGTGCCGTCCAAAGGGTGAAGCAGGGAGGGAGAGGAGAGGCCCCAGGAGCAGCAAAGACCACCACAAGAAGGAAGCAAAGGGCACACGCCCCCCCGCCCATCCGCATGGCACCGGTGCAAGCTCAGTGGGAGATGCACACGGGGACCGAATTCACACGTCATCCTCAAGATGAACAGCAAATCCAACACACAGGAGAACAAACACCCAGCTAACATCGCGTTAACTGAGCAGGTTTAGTGAGATTTTAGAATAGGTAGAATTGGCACCTGCACAGAGATGCCAGGAGTACTGCACCCACAACAATCCATACCGATCTTGGCTTGGACACACCAAAGCACACACCAGTAATCCCAGGAGGATAAGAAGGTAAAGTAGAAGCAAGCTCATACACTGTCCGAGGGACTGAATGGGATACAGATGAAGTGGAAATGCAATTGATGAGAGAGCTGCATTCTGAAGCAGCATGTAAATGAAAACCGCACACAACCAAAATCAATCTTGACATCTGTAAAATTTTAGTAGATGCAGTTTTATGCATCACACAGTGGTCAGACTGTGTCCAACGACCACGTTGCACATAAAGCCATCGTAAACAAGAAGTGTGTATCCAGCAAAGCCGGCTCCTCTCCCCTCCGCTGCCCTGCGGTGCAGACTCACTGCAAGGACACCCTCCCCTGTCGATCCCTGTGCCTGCAGGTGCATTCTCACACTCTCTCATGCCAAATGCAGACAGCGGATTCCACTGCACTGATTTACTTTAATCACTGACAGAAAGACAAAAATCTAGTTCTTCGCTATTGATAAAAGTGCACACAGGCCGGGCGCGGTGGCTCATGCCTGTCATCCTAGCACTCTGGAAAGCCGAGGCAGGCGGATCACTCAAGGTCAGGAGTTCAAAACCAGCCTGAGCAAGAGTGAGATCTCGTCTCTACTATAAATAGAAAGAAATTAAATTGGCCAACTAAAGATATATATAGAAAAAATTAGCCAGGCATGGTGGCACATGCCTGTAGTTCCAGCTACTCGGGAGGCTGAGTCAGAAGGCTCGCTTGAGCCCAGGAGTCTGAGGTTGCTGTGAGCTAGGCTGACGCCATGGCACTCACTCTAGCCCGGGCAACAGAGTGAGACTCTGTCTCAAAAAAAAAAAAAAAAAAAAAAAAAGGACATTTCTTCAAGGAGATGCTACTATGAGGGCATAAAAACAGCCTCATTATTTCCTCATATTCCCATTTCAGAAGTCTGTGGTAGGGTTTATTTGCTTAAAAGGGCTCATCTCTTATCTACTTATATAGAATGAAGCTTT
>CAUYRT010049668.1:0-13151 GCA_963574885.1 Lepilemur ruficaudatus
GGGAGGCAGGGGAGGGGAGCAATGGGGGTCTGGCAGGAGTCGGGGAGAAAACCAGCTGCCCCCCCTGAAACTTTAGGGAAGGCTTGGGAGCTGATGCGTGGGTCCCTGTGAAAGTGGGGGCTGGGGCCCAGGCACTTGGATACTGAGGGAGGAGGGGCTGGGCCTGGATCCCTAGGTCTGAGGGAGGAGGGGCTGGGGGGCTGGACCCCTTGGTCTGAGGCAGGAGGAGCTGGGAGGCTGGACCCCTGGGTCTGAGGGAGGAGGGGGTCAGAATAGTCACGGACCCATGGCCAACTCTGCTTACTCTTGTCAAAAGAACTGTAATCCAGAGTCCCACGGTCCCTGCCCCAAAGCTTGATGGGAATTGTGGTCATAGGGCTGGGGCTGCCCACCTGCACACACAACAAGCGTGGTAGCCTGGGGGCCAGCCCCAGTGTCCCTATGGTGGGGCCCCATCCTGACCGCCTGTCCCCTCCCCTGCAGCGGGGGATCCACTTCTCCATTGTGTCTCCCCGGAAGCTTCCTGCCCTGCGGCTTCTGTTCGAGAAGGCTGCTCCTCCAGCCTTGCTGGAGCCGCTGCAGCCCCCGGCAGATGTGAGCCAGGACCCAAGGCACATGGTGCTGGTGCGGGGGCTCGTCTTGCCTGGTGAGGCCCAGGCGCTGGTGGGGACGGGAGGCTCGGGCGGGGGGTGGGCTCCCCAGCTCCGTCTGACTTGGATTTTGGATTTCTCTTCCCCTGTCTTCACCTGGAACCCCTTCTCACGTGGCACGGTCATCCATCCTGCTCTCAGTTGGGGGTGGCTCGGCCTCAGGTCCCCTCCAGCCAAAGCAGCCGGTGCCACTGCCTCCCACCGCACCCTCGGGTGCCACTCTCTCAGCAGCTCCCCAGCAGCCTCTCCCGCCTGTCCCCCCGCAGTACCAGGTATGGACGTGCTTCTGTGGCCTTGCAGGAGCCATGGCCCCTTGGAAGGGATCTCGTTGAATATAGAGGCCTGTGGGGTGATGGGAGGCCCCACTGGGACATCAGGAGGATGGGACTCTTAGAGCCCTGGAGTCACATCTCAGGGGTTGTGAGCTCCTGAGCTACCCCAGCTGGAGTGGCTGTGCCCTGTGGGGCCTGGGTGGTGTGGCCTTGTGGGGATGCACGGTCCTCACCTGTCCCCTCCCCTCTAACCCAGGTCCCTGGGAACCTGAGCGCGGCTCAGGTGGCCGCCCAGAATGCGGTGGAGGCCGCCAAGAACCAGAAGGCTGGGCTGGGCCCACGCTGTGAGTCTGGGGGTGAGGCTGCGGGGTGGGAGGGGGGCAGGCCGCCCTCTGCACACCTGTTCCCCACTTCTTCCTTGGTGTCTTCCACAGTCTCGCCCATCACCCCTCTCCAGCAAGCCGCTCCAGGAGTGGGTCCCCCCTTCAGCCAGGCCCCAGCCCCACCGTTACCTCCAGGACCCCCTGGTGCCCCCAAGCCGCCTCCTGCTTCCCAGCCCAGCCTGGTCTCCACTGTGGCCCCCGGCCCGGGCCTGGCCCCCTCTGCACAGCCCGGGGCGCCGTCCATGGTAGGTGCCTGCACACCTCCCATCCTACTCCTTCCTCCAGCTGCGGGGCTGGGACAGTGAGAGGATATTTGCCTCCCTGAGGAGAGCCTGGGGGGTATGGACCTTGTGGCTCTGGGTCCTGAGGGCTCATGGCACGTGTGTTACAGATGACTCTGAGATGAGTGGGTCTGGGGTTAGAATCTTGAGGCTTGTGGCTCCAGGTGGGTCAGAGTTGTTCTGGAGAACTCAGGGGATCCTGGGATCTGCAGATCTGGGAGTCCAAGGCATCAAGGGCCTTACAAGTCCTCAAATGCTACAGAGGCAGAGCATTTAGGGTGTCAGGGATGCCGAGACCCTGTTCTGGGGCTAGGGATGCAGAGGAAGGGATCTTTCCTCGTATGCCCCTCTTACGGGATGTCTGTTCCCACCCTCATTGCCCTCCTTCCTCCCCTCTGGCAGGCGGGCACAGTGGCCCCAGGAGGGGTGAGCGGCCCTTCTCCAGCCCAGCTAGGGGCCCCGGCCCTCGGTGGGCAGCAGTCAGTCACCAACAAACTTCTGGCCTGGAGTGGAGTTCTTGAGTGGCAGGAGGTGAGTGGGCTTGCGGATGCGCTGGGCACGTGGACTTAGGGCCAGGCCTGCGGGATTCAGAGTGCTGGGTTTCATGAGACATGCAGGATTCAGGGCCAGGCCAGGGGCCCCGTGGTGTTGTGGGACTTGTAGTCCAGAGGTGAGTCCTAAGGAACCATGGGATTGGTGGCTCAGTTCAGGACTAAGGGTGTATTAAGAATTGTGCTGCAGGTGAAGAGCCCAGAACAGCCTAGGATTTAGGGTCCAGACAGGGGCGCAAGCGATTGTGGCATCTGGGGAACAGCGGATTGCAGGATTTAGGGGTTAGAGGAGAAGCCCCAGCACTTGTAGAATTTCAAGGCTAGAGGAGTATGGGATTAGTGTTCTGGAGAAGGGGCCCAGGGCTCATGGGACATGCTAGACATCCTGAGCTTTGGGGCTACCAAGGCGGGACAGGAGGGATCAGGGAGACTGAGGCATAAGGCTCTTCTTGCTGTGACGTGCCCATCTTCCCCACCAGAAACCTAAACCTGCCTCAGTGGATGCTAACACCAAGCTGACACGGTCGCTGCCCTGCCAGGTCTATGTGAATCATGGAGAGAACCTGTAGGTGACTGTTGGGGGTGGGGTGGGGCAGGGCTGGGGGTTGCCCCTCCTGACACCTCTTCTGGCATCGCCCCCCAGGAAGACCGAGCAGTGGCCGCAGAAGCTGATCATGCAGCTCATCCCCCAGCAGCTGCTGGTGAGTGGCAGTCGGGGCCCCGACCCTGCCAGGCAGCTCTCACCCTGTTCTCTTACCTGCCCCGCCCTTCTCCCTGCCTCCTCGTCCCCTCACTTCCCCGCACAACACGCCGGCCGCCTTCCATGTCTCCCCCAGACCACCCTGGGCCCTTTGTTCCGAAACTCAAGGATGGTCCAGTTCCATTTCACCAACAAGGACCTGGAGTCTCTCAAAGGCCTCTACCGCATCATGGGCAACGGCTTCGTGAGTCCTGGGCAGGGCAGGGTGGGCCCAGGGGTGCTGACTCTTCTATCCTCCCTTCCTCTGTGCTGTGATGGGAAATGTCTGGGCACAAGGGAGCTGTTGTTGATGGTTGGGTGGCCTTTGCAAGCTGGGCTCCCCATCTTTCCTCTAAAGCCTTAACTTTTATTACCCATTATAATATACACCAGATAAAGGTACATTCCACATTAAAAGTGTGACCTGAGAGGCTGGGCGCAGTGGCTCACGCCTGTAATCCTAGCACTCTGGGAGGCCAAGGTGGGAGGATCGCTCAAGGTCAGGAGTTTGAAACCAGCCTGAGCAAGAGCGAGACTCCATCGCTACTAAAAATAGAAATTAATTGGCCAACTAAAAATATATAGAAAAAATTAGCTGGGCATGGTGGCACGTGCCTGTAGTCCCAGCTACTTGGGAGGCTGAGGCAGGAGGATTGCTTGAGCCCAGGAGTTTGAGGTTGCTGTGAGCTAGGCTGACGCCATGGCACTCTAGCCTGGGCAACAGAGTGAGACTTTGTCTCAAAAAAATAAATAAATAGAAATAAATAAATGAAAGTGTGACCTGGGTGTGACAGGAGCAATTAGGAGGAAGCTACTGATTCTGACGTGTAACACACTGCCACAAACTAGGGGGCTTCAACCCACTGAAATGGATTCTGTCACAGTTCTGGAGGCCAGAAGTCGGAGGTCAGGGTGTCAGCAGGGCCACGGTCTCTCTGAAGGCTCTAAGGAAGGTCTCCACTGCCTCTTCAGCTGCTAGCCCCAGGCTGCAGGCAGCACCACTCCGGGCTCTGCCTTCGTCTCCACGTGTCTTGCATCTGTCTGCAATGGCGTTCTCTCTGCATATGTCTGTGGGACACCAGTCCCTTTGGATCAGTCTGCCCTAATGACTTCATCTTCTGATATCTGCAAAGATCCTCTTTTCAAATAAGGTCACCTTTACAGGTGCTGGGGGATTGGAACTTTAACATATCTTTTTGGAAGGCATAATTCAACTCATACACTGGGGAAGGGCTTCTCTAATTAGGAGCAGATCCAGGTATTGTTTGTGCACCAGGCACTTTTCCAGTAGCGAGGACTCTAGGTGGATTATTTCACGTGATTTTCAAAGAAACTCGGTGAAGAAGGCACTCCCAAGAGTTAGGAATGCTTTCAGCACCAAGTAATGCAAAGCCGGCCAGCAGAGTTTTCAGAACAAATAGTTAGGGTGGGGGGCTGATAAACAACAGTGTTCTCTCACAATTTTGTGGGTCAGCTGGGCTCAGTGGGCCATTCTGACTTGGGGACTCTCATGGAGCTGCCATCAGATGGCAGCTGAAACTGTGGTTATCTGAAAGCTCCACTGGCCTGGATGTTCAAAATGGCCTACTCACCTCGTACTTGGCTGTCAGCAGGGGCTCAGCTGGGGACTGTCAGTCTGACCGTCTGCATGTGGCCTCTCCATGTGGCTTGGGCTTCCTCATAACATGGCCGCTGGGTTCTAAGAGGGAGTGTCCCAAGAGCAAGCATTGTAGCAGCAGGCATTTATTTTTTACATATAACAGGGTGTCCGAGTGGGCAGCGATTGGATTTTTATTAATAGCTCCTTGGTGTCAGGGCCAGGGCCCCTGGCCTTTTCCTGATGGTCACAATGTAGCTCTCAAGGTTCCACGTGTCCCATGTGCCGGGATGAAGGATGGCAAGGGGAAGAGTGGCATTGGCCGTGTATTTCCCTTCCTTCAGGATCTCTGGTCTTCTCAACCTTCTGTAGCAGAAACCTCGCCTCCCCTTACCTGTGGGGCTTCTAGAACCTTCTAGAATGTGGAGGGGTGGGACGCCACCTCCTTCAGGGCATAAATGGTTCTGAAGACCCTCTGTCCCCCCAGGCGGGCTGCGTGCACTTCCCCCACACGGCCCCCTGCGAGGTGCGTGTGCTCATGCTCCTGTACTCATCCAAGAAGAAGATCTTCATGGGCCTCATCCCCTACGATCAGAGTGGCTTCGTCAACGGCATCCGGCAGGTCATCACCAACCACAAGCAGGTCCAGCAGCAGAAGCTGGAGCAACAGCGAGGGGTGAGTGATCACAGCCCCTCCCCAACCCGGTGTCCCCTTCCAGTCTGGGCCCCGGAGCTCAGACGGCCAAGCCCCGCAGGGGCCCTCCTGGGTCTCCAGGCGTTTCCTCTTCTCCCAAGATGTGGCCACCCCTGAGTTCAGTCCCACCCCGTGTGTTATTGCAACCTACTTTCCCTTTTCAGTATCCACTTGAAATCTCTGACACACAGCTGCTTCTTGTGGGCCTGGGAGTGTAAGTCTTCCTTCCTAGACTACTCGTTCCTGGAGAAAATGTTCCCAACTCCTACAAGCTCCCTTCAGGGCTCACGATCCTCCCAACTCAGATTCAGGACAGCAGCCCCTGCATCCCACGCCCTTTACTGACCTCCCTCTCTTTCCATGCAGATGGGGGGGCAGCAGGCACCCCCAGGGCTAGGCCCCATTCTGGAGGACCAAGCGAGGCCCTCGCAGAATCTGGTGAGGACAGAGCTGGTGGGGTCAGGGACGGGGCACGGGAGGTCCCAGAGGCTGCCCTTTCTGCCCACGGGGGGGGGGGGAAGGGGGTGTGAAGGCCCTGCCCTTCTCCCTCACCCCCGTCTCTCTTCCCACCAGCTACAGCTTCGCCCACCGCAGCCCCAGCCTCAGGGCACCGTGGGGGCCTCTGGGGCTACAGGGCAGCCCCAGCCCCAAGGTACTACCCAGCCCCCCACAGGTGCCCCTCAAGGCCCTCCTGGAGCTGCCCCCGGCCAGCCCCCTCCTGGACCCATCCTTCGGCCCCAGAACCCTGGGGCCAACCCCCAGCTGCGAAGCCTCCTCCTCAACCCGCCACCGGTGAGATTTGGGAGTGGGCAGATAGGAGCTACAGATCCTGGTTGTGACAGTTCTCATCCTTTTATCTTGGAGGAGGGAGGTTGGCTTTGGTCAGTGGGTGTGAATGGAGCCCAGTCAAGGGCCCCAGGCAGACTGCCTCCTCTCCGTCCTTTTACAAGGGCCCCTGCCAAGATTCCTTTGAAGAAAGACCTTCCCACACCACTGGCTGACCCGCTCTTGGGGTAGCATTTGTGCCCGAGGCAGCACAGCAGGGGGGTGGGGGAGCTGTCCACCAGGAGCCTCTGAGCCACCCTCTGTGTTCTCCCAGCCCCAGGCTGGGGTACCCCCGCCCCAGGCCTCCCTCCACCACCTGCAGCCCCCTGGGGCTCCTGCGCTGCTGCCCCCACCGCACCAGGGCCTGGGGCAGCCCCAGCTGGGCCCCCCTCTCCTGCATCCACCGCCTGCCCAGTCCTGGCCCGCACAGCTTCCCTCTCGGGCTCCACTGCCAGGTAAGGGGGCCCGGGGGAGGGCAGAGGTCGGACTGAGTGTCCCAGCAGCCCCTGGGCTAGAACACCAAGACCAAGGGCTCCTGGGAAATGAAGTCCTGGAATCCAAAAACCTGGGCCCTCCCCATAGCTCCTGAGGGGCTCTGAGGGTTACTGGGAAGTACAGCCCATGGGTCTAAGGACCCGGGTTGAGAGCTCTTCCCATGATCTTCTCCTGTGTGTCCTAGGGTTGCTGGGAAATGTGGTTTTAGGGCCAAAAAGTAGTTTGGGGGAAGGGCTCCCCAAAGGCTTATGGGAAGCAATGTATCTGTAACCAGATGGGGTCAGAAGGCGCCTCTGATGGGTCCCCCAGGGCTTCCTAGAAAACTGAGTGCCCCCAGGGCCTCCAAGGCCCCAGGGACTATTGGGAGATGCAGTCCCTTCCCCACTGCCCCCCAGGTCAGATGCTGCTGAGCGGGGGTCCCCGGGGCCCGGTCCCCCAGCCGGGCCTGCAGCCCAGCGTCATGGAGGACGACATCCTCATGGATCTCATCTGAACCCCCAACACCCAATAAAGTTCCTTTTTAACACACGCCCCGGCTCCCGTCACTGACGTCCCCCAGGACTGGGCAGGAGGAGACCTGGGGGAGACATTTCTATTCTTGTTCTCACTTTAGCAGACATCCCTGAGGCCCTGGGTGGGTGACACCGGGGCCTCAGCGGTGAGTTGGAGGCAGTCTGGCAGACTGGTCCGGGGAGAGACGGCAGAGACAGGCAGGTAGCACTCAGGACACGTGCTATCAAGGAGGTAGCAGGGGCCACCGTGGGAGCCTGGGAGAGGCATCTGACCCGGCCTGGGCTCCGCAGGGTCTTGAAAGAGAAGCAGCCATCAGTAAGCCGGGCGGGAAGGAGGCAAAGGGCGATCCGAGCACAGGGAACAGCAGAAGCGCATGCGCGAAGGTGAGAGGAAGCATAGGCGGCTCAAAGGAGCAAGTTGATGGATGTTTCTGGAGCGTGAAGGAGGGAGGAGCTAGAGTGATGGGCAGAACGTCAGGGGCTCAGATTCCAAACTGAGCAGCTGCCGGTTTGTCCTGGGGATACAGGAGCCACAGGAGGCTGTGAGGAGGGGGCGGGGTGGGCCTGGCCAGATCTGGGTGTCAGAAAGACATCGCTGGGCTGGAGTGTGACGAGGCGAGGAAGGAGGCCAGGCGGGGTGAGGCTGGGCACTGGTGGGCCACATGAAGGCAGTGGGGTCTAGTGGGGTGGGGCTCAGGGTGGCTCCTGGGGCCAGGCCTGGGTGATGGTAGATGGTGGGGCTCCCAGGAGAAGGAGCTGGTAGTGTACATGGTCCCAGGGACATCCAGGTGACAGGTGGCATGTTAGGAGCTCAGGACATGTCCTTAGGGGACACTGTATGTTTGGTGGCTGAAGGCCCAGAAGCGGACAGGATTGCAGATGGAGAGAGGGCAGGCCCTAGGCCCTGGTCAGAGGCCGACCTGGGGCTTTGGGTGGGGTGGACAGTGGGGCCATCCTCAGGATAGGAGACCTGGCAGGGAACACGTTTGGGATGTGGCGAGGTGAGGGACCTGAAGGATGTCCTCAGAGACGTCCAGGGGGACAGCCGGGTACAGACACGTCTGAAGTGCAGGTGGTCTCGTGGAGGTGGACAGTTAGTTGTCTGTTGTAGAGTGTGGTCCACGCCTGGACCACCAGCATCCACATCGTGTCGGATGCTGGTTACCATGCAGATTCGTGGGCCTGCCCCAGGAGAGAGGTTGCAATCTGGTGGCCCTTGGGCCACTCTACAGATGAGTTTTGTTTGGCCTTCCCTGTGTTAGCATACGTGGCACTTTTTTCTTACGAGTTAGTTGTAAAAATCGGGATCATTCACACACACACACACACACACAAAATCTGTAGCCTTGGCTTCTCTTGGCAAGTCAGAGGATTTGGCACCCCTGGGCCTGCCCTTCTGCCTGGCAACAACGGGCTGGAGCTGCCCCTTTCAGTGGGGCGTGTGCTCTCCGGTTCGCCACAGTCCCCACCACTCCCTCTTGGCTCCCCCGTGAGGCAGAGGGTCGCTGCCTTTGTCACCGGGCTTGCACTGTGGTTGTTCCTGTGGTCGCTTTCAGAGGAAAGTGAAACCTTTCTTGTACCCATGTCTCTTACCAAAAGCGGCAAAACGAAAGAGAGAAGGAGAGGGCCGCGTGTTTCGAGAAAAGTGGGAGCGCGCCTATTTCTTTGTGGAGGTGAAGAGCATGCCTACGTGTTTAATATGCAAAAAAATCGTGTCTGTGTTGAAAGAATACAACCTGAAACGCCATTACAAATCCAAGCACAGTCAGAGCTACGACCAGTACACGGAACAGACGCGGGACGCGATCCTCAACGAGCTGAAAAAGGGACTCACGTGTCAATAGCGATGGCTTTGGAAAGCGAGGGACGGAAGTGGCGCGGCTCAGCGCGCTGTTCCAGAGTAACGCGAGAAGAATTACCTGGGCATTAAAGCCTACAACAGGCGGCGAGTTTATAAAGGAGCAGAATGACACGTCCCGAGCAGGAACAGACTGGTTCTGCCATTATTTAAGTCCAGTGGACGTTGGCGTTGCACAGGGAGCTGAAGATAAGTAAGTCCAGTTGCTTGAAAGAGTCAAATCAATTGTGGCCTTTTCTATCGCTGCTCATAAACTATTACCACCCAGTTAGCTTTATTTATTTGTGGTGTTGAGAATTTCGATGTGACCGAAGAAGTCTGTGACATGGTGCCAAGGCAGGCCCACTGCTGGGAAATGACTTATTTTTTTGTGTATTGGGAGAAATGAAAAGTCTCTCGTGGACTGGCCAGAATTCTTAAGCACAACTACGGACAGTTGTAATCCCAGGGGGGCCTGGCAGGACACTTTGATCCAAGGTGGCAGCATTTGGCAAAGGACACAGGGGTCAGGCCATGGCATCTATCACCAGGAGTTAAATTGTTCTAAGAAATTGAATAGAACACATCACAGATGCCCTCGACACATAGGTCCTGTGCTTTACCCGTGGGCAAGGTCGTGGTGGCCTGACCTGGTGTTTCCCAGAAGCTCTGTGACCTGGTTGTGGGAGAAATCTGAACTGTTGATGTTAGTTAACTTGGTTCATTTTAAATCAGGCAAGAGCCACACTCGGTTCACCTGAGAAGGTTAGTCAAAGACTCCGCTTGAGGTTACGACCCTTCTGAACACTGAATATTTCTCCGCAAGGATGTTCAACAAACAGCAACTTGAATGTATGATCGTATTTGCTCAGTCCTGGCAAAAAATGGGGAGGCCACCAGCAAGGCAAAATCTGACTCTTTTGTTTCCTTTGCTGCAGTTGGTTTCCAGAAACAAAAGAGATGACCAGGGCTGTATTCACCCAAGTTGTGGGGTTGAAGACCACATTCCCCCAAAGTCTCTCTGAGTCCAGACTTTATGACAATGAACTAACGCTGTCCAGTTTGCCCTTGTCGGTTAATGGCGATGGTGTGAATGCAGACCCCAAATAGTTACGGAACCACAGTGCAGGAGGGCGCTGGGCCCTAAATGCAATTGTGTTTGAAGATGGCGAGATTTCACAACCATCTCCAGGAGTTGTCCCGAATATCCGTGTTGGGAAATACCTATGCTTGTGAACAGCTGTTTTCCGTTACGAACCTGAATCAAATTTAATACCGTTCCCAGGTTAAGGATTCAAGGTTGAATTCTAAACTGCCCACCGTGCCATCCAAGGCCCAATATTGACATCTTGGCTCGGAAAGGGAAAATGTCGGCTTCTTGGCTTCAACTCAAAGGCGCAAAAGAAATTATGAAAGAGAAAATTTTAATAATTAAATATTTCTATTTTTCAATTTGTATTTTTTCAATTTTGAATTTAAAACATAAACTCTAGTAGCATACATGTTTGTATTATGTTCCATGCATTCACCATAGTTGAGTAAAGATAACGATTTAATTATATTTCTGGCCGTTGACTTTTCTTATACCTGGCTAGTTCACCCATTTATATGACCCGCCTGGCCCCTGTAGGCATTTGAGTTTCCGATCCCTGCCCTAGAACCGTTGAATCAGATCTGGGGGACGCGGGGCTGGGAATCTGCATTTTGAACAAGCTCTCTAGGTGACTCTCGTACATGTGAATGATGGCGTAGGAGACACTGGTGATAGCTGGAGAGGTGAAAGTGGGTGAGATTTCCCAGGCAGCCTGCGTCACAGGGGTTTTTGAAACCCTGGATGGCTTCAGGGACCAGGCAGGTGATGAAAATGTGTGAAGCGGACGGGTGTAAGACAATAGGGAATGCTGGGGACTGTGGCGAACTTGGAGAGTGCTTGCCCCACCTGATGGCATTCAAATTAATGACAAAAACACTGTGAGGACCAAACAAAATCTGCTTGTGGGTCTAATGAGGCCGCTGGGCCGCCATTTTGCGACCTCTGGAAGAAGGAGAAGATTCGAGAACAAGGACAGGACCCTGAGAAAGACCCACGTGTAAGGGTTGGGCAGGGAGCCGGAAGACAGGAGGAGAACCAGGCAAGTGTGGTGTTCTGGAAGCTGAGAGTGTTTTTTTTTTTTGAGGAGGGAGTGATATGTTTGGACTGTATAAAAAGCCACCAGGGTGGAAGTCCTGCTGGCAGGAAACAGTCATGCTGTTTCCACCAGGGTGGAAGTTCCCCTGCAGGGCCACACGGATTTGGATCCAAACCAAATTGGTCAAAAAGAAATATTTCCAGTCGCTGGTTTGGCCATCTTCGGCCAGTGATGCCCTTAACTCTGAATTGGGTGAGCCAGAGGGACTGTCGTGGCCTAGTCACGTGTGCCTATTCACAAGGCTGAGGCAGAAGAATGTCCATGGTTATTGGAGTGCCCGAAGAGTGGGAACAGATAGATCTAGACACACAGAACTCGCCCCACCCTTTCACAGGCAGGCGCCCCCGAGAGCCAGCCAACACCACCAGAGCAGCTCTTTGGGGAAAGCGTTTCTCTGAGCGCAAGGTACTCTCGACGCTGCGTCAGTGCGGAAGAAATAGTGAAAATTTTACAGCAGCAGGGGTAAGCCCCAGCTTCCGCACTCATCAGCTCTGTGATCCGAGCCTCAGTTTCCCCATATTGTCAAATAGTTACTACCCCATAGGATTGTTACAAGGAGTAAGCGTTCTAGCTCAGCACAGCCCTCGACGCAGGAGAGCTGCTCGTGGCCACGGTGGTCATTGGCTGAAACGCGCTCTTAGAAGGCAAAACACGGTGGGCAGAGCTGCTTCTGCAAGTGCATCCCAGCTTGTACGAATCACTGGAGTGTCCAGAAAGGTTAGAATTGAGTGATCTGTTGGAAACAGTTTCTTTTTGACCAGTTTGCCTTTGCATCATGATCTGTGGTTGGAGGCAAGACCGGGAATTCATGAGAATTCTCACAAATGAGCAAATCTGGCAACGTGGCAGGACGGATTTGGAAAAATATTTGTTTTGAGGCAAAAATGCTAAAACACTAACATATGAACAGTTGCAGACCTGTCTTGGGTGAAAGAAAATTCCCATCTACCACCTCCAAAGAAAAATTAGGAGCTGGGCGTGGTGGTGCGTGCGTGTAGTCCCTGCTACCCGGGAGGCTGAGGCAGGAGGATCGCTTGAGCCCAGGAGTTTGAGGCCAGCTTGGGCAACATAGCAAGCCCCTGTCTCTAAAAATAAATACATGAAAAAAAAAAAAGAAAAATTATGAGAAAAATGACACCTAAAAAGGAGTGTTGAGAATATATTTGTTGAAAGGTACACAAACCTAAGTATTTTCCCACCATCTTCGATTTTTTAAAAATTAACTTTTAAAATGTATCAAGTTACACACATTAGTACAGTCTGATAAAAATCAAAGAGCGCTGAATCATGTGGAATAAAAAGTGCCCCTGCCACCTCGCTGTCCCCTCCCCCTCCCCACACACGCGCCCTGAGCAAACCACTTTCTTCCCCAGACGCAGATCCGCCAGTCTGATGTTTGAATTTACATGCATATGGTTGTAGACACATTCAATTTCTTAATTTCTTTCATATGTGGGGTCAGTCTCTGTATGTTGTTCTTTAACTTGCTTCCCCGTGCCCCCTTAAGTAGTGGCCATCTGTCTACATCATTCATTACACATGGCTCTATGTCCCATCTTCCAATGATTGCCTCGAGTACTTACATGGATGCGTTCCAGCTTCCCAAACCGTCCCGTCTGTGTAAGCCGTCTGTTGATGTGATCACTCTGTGGCCTAAAACGATAAGCATCACAGTTGCTGTGGGGCAGGGATCCAGGCTTGGCTTAGCTGTGGGCCTGTGGCTCGAGGTCTCTCAAGGTCACGGTCAAGCTGTTGGCTGGGGCTGTGCTTTCATCTGAAGGCTCAACAAGGGCAGGGCCCCTTCCAAGCCCCCCGCACGTGCTCCTTGGCAGGATTCAGCTCCTCCCAGGTGACTGAGCCTAGAGCGTCAGTTCCTTGCTTGCCTGTGGCTGGAGGTCTCCCTTGGTTTCTTGCCTTCGTAGGCCTCTTACTAGGGCAGCACACGATGTGGCAGCCAGCTTCTCTGGAAAGGAGCGAGGGTCCCCAAGGTGGGAGCTGCAGTCTTTTTGTATCCTCATCTTGGAAGTGATACCCATCACTTTGGCCAGATTTTGTTCATTGCAAGAAGCTACTAGTGGCCGGGCGCGGTGGCTCACGCCTGTAATCCTAGCACTCTGGGAGGCCGA
>CAUYRT010049669.1:0-13778 GCA_963574885.1 Lepilemur ruficaudatus
AGTCTCACTCTGTTGCCCGGGCTAGAGTGAGTGCCGTGGCGTCAGCTTAGCTCACAGCAACCTCAAACTCCTGGGCTCAAGCAATCCTTCTGCCTCAGCCTCCTGAGTAGCTGGGACTACAGGCATGTGCCACCATGCCCGGCTAATTTTTTCTGTATATATCTTTAGTTGGCCAATTAATTTCTTTCTTTCTATTTATAGTAGAGACAGGATCTCACTCTTGCTCAGGCTAGTTTCGAACTCCTGACCTCGAGCAATCCACCCGCCTCGGCCTCCCAGAGTGCTAGGATTACAGGCGTGAGCTACCGCGCCCGGCCAGACAAGTTCTTTTAAGTGTAGTTTTTTCCAGCCTTTTAGCTGGCCCAAAAGATTAGTTTTAAGGAATAAAATTATTGGCACTCACTCAGCAAGTGGTAATTAGAATCCCTTTCATATTTGAAGGTCAAACGGCCATAGCTGACATGATTTAGATTCTTTAGCCACTCAAAGTAAGATACTGTCACTCCTCCTGCATTCAAGTAGAGATCCTATAAACAAAAAGGTGACAAGAAGAAACCAAAGAAATTAGCAAAACCTTAAAAGGAACCTAAGTACTCAATTTCAATACCAAGGTATTGAAATTACACTTTAAACTTCCCAAATACAGAATTTCACACTTAATTTAACGGAACCCCTACTCAATCCACCTAAGGATTTTTCCATTTAGGAAAAAAATAAATCATTTATTTGGCTTATTAATGAAGTATATGATCAACTCTGGTTAGAGCCTCTTCTTCACCAAAAGTTCTCAGACTAAATTGCTTGCTTATCAACCACTGGATTGGACCAACTATAGGGCATCTTACCAGAAGGTTAGCATTCCCTCTCCCTCTATCCAAAGGCAGCCTATTTTAGTTACATTAAACATCTTAACGGCTTTTGGCAAAGGGGGGGAGACTTCAAAATGCATTCTGAGCCCACACTAACTTCTAATAACCTTTTGATGTACACTCACACTTACTTGCTGACAAAACCTGAGAACATGTTCCTCATATTAGCTTTCTGAGTGAAACAGGAAGGGACACTTGAAATGCGCAAGGTTAGGAATCATACAGAAAATCTTAGAGCTTAAGTTAGAATAGTATTTCTAAGCACAATATATATATTTATATAATCAGATTCTTAAATTAAGATGAAAATACATACTTAAGATTAAGAGCCTGAAGTTGGAATAAATGTTCATGTCAAAGTAAAAAGTGACAGGCTTATTACACTAACCATGCTTCTATATTTCCTTAAAAGCAAAATAAAGATGAAGAATTCACTATAGCTTGGGACACTAATTCCTCTCCTCTCAATTCCTTGCAAAACACAATTATGATTCCAAGTACATATAAAACCCGAACAATGTAGATGACTTACTGGAATAACCATAATGTTCCTCTCCAGGAAGATCTTATCAGCTTCTGGAGTTGTTGGCCCATTGGCACCTTCAGCAATGATCTGTAAGAGAGTCAGAAACACAGAAATGCCAACAACAATGTCAAATTCCCTCCACTGGGCAGGAGATATGTGCACATGAATAGGGGGCTGTGGGGAGAGGCATAATTTCAGTTAAAATGAAATTAACAAAAGTTATTTTGCTCTACAAAGTATATAAAACTACCTTTCACTTTTCTATTTTCCTAGTTTTCTTTATTTTTTGGAAGTTTGGTTTAAGAGGAAACCCACAGTAATAGTTGCACAACTCTGTGATTATACTAAAAGCCATGATATTGTATTCACTTTAAATGAATGAACTGTATGATATATAAATTGTATGGCAATAAAACTGTTAAAAAAAAAAAAAAAAGAAACTCAATCAGATTTTCCCCTGACCCTCTTAATGGCACTCCACATTGACAAAGCTGATTTCAATTTCTAAAATGTTTTCACCTTGGCTTTCACTCTGGGTGCATTGGATTTGGTCAACTGCTTCTCGCTGGCAGCAGGGATGAGTATGTCGCAGTCAGCTTCCAAGATGCTTCCTTCATAGGGCTTTGCCTTGGGGAAGCCCATAATGGACCCATGTTGCTGTAATTGATTTTTCAATCAGAATTAATGGCTACACCAGAATCTAAATGTTTATATTTATTGCCTATGACATAAAAATTTATTAAGAGCTCTGTGAGTTACAATTAAAAAAATAAGCAATGGAAATAGATTTAAATAAAACTTATTTCAACTTTATAAGGCAATGGGTGGTCAAACTGTTAAGATATTAGACTAACATACCAATTTGAAGTCTTCCAGTTCCTTTGGGTCAATACCATCTGGATTCCATATACTCCCCTCAGATTCACCAACAGCAACACATTTAGCACCAAAACGATGTAAATATCTCATAGAGTGCAGGCCCACGTTACCAAATCCCTGTGAAGAACAATTACCCATGACACAAAAGTTAAAGTCCTGGTACAGATGGTAACAGTCATATTTTGACTAGTATAAATCCACATTCTGTTAGTTTAGAAGCAATTATCAAAATCTTCTTGCCAAAAGAAAATGTACTTATTGGCTTCTCTTCAATAATAAAATTCTATATTTAAGAATGTGGGCTGAGCACAGTGGTTCATGCCTGCAATCTAGAACTCTGGGAGGCTGAGGTGGGAAGATCACTTGATGCCATTTCGACGTCAGCCTGGGCAACACAGAGAGACCTCATTTCTACAAAAAATTAGCCAGGTGAAGTGGTGTATCCCTGTGGCCTAGCTATTTGGGAGACCGAGATGGGAGGATCCCTTGAGCCCAGGAGTTCAAGGCTACAGTGAGGTATGATCGTGCCACTGTACTCCAGCCTGGGTGACAGAGACCTTGTTGCCTCAAAAGAAAGAAAGAAAGTAATGGTCAACTTAATTTTGATCCCCTTAAGGAAAATACATGTTTGCACATCAAACAAGCTGGATCAATGTGCAAACTTTTCGCCCACAATAGTTTTAGAAAATTATGTTAAGAGACCTCCTCTTCTGGATACAATTTCAAGTTTAAATATTGATCAAAAGAAGTTAGTTGGTGATTGTTTTGTGTGTACTTGAGAGATATTTATTTCAGTTCTAGGCACATGAAACATACCAAGGTTCAAAAAACAGAGGATATATTACTCTGAAGACAACCACTCTAAAATGTAAGAGGTTCAAAATAATCAAATTTTAAAATTGCAGATCTAAAAACATTTAAAAACTTATTTTTTTCTTACCTGAACAACAAATGTTTTATCTCCAAATCCTGGTGTCATTCCTAAAATGCTCATGTAAGAAGCTTCATTGATGAAGTTTTCAATCCCATGGAAAACACCACGGCCAGTAGCAGAGATGCGTCCATGGATACCTCCTTGACTGATGGGTTTACCAGTAACACAGGCATGTGCATTAATGTCCTGTAAGAGGAAGTTATAATTTAAAAAATGAAATATCATGTCCATTCTATGATTAACCAATGTAACGAATTAAAGTCAAAGCACATTCTCATTTAACTAAAAATATGCTCATTAGGAGTATATGCGTGTGTGAATGTGTGTTCAAGGTACACTTTCACCAATAGAGATAAGACTCACCTTTTCAACTTTCTGTTCCTAGAAAATACACAGTAAGGCAGTCTATATTCTCCAATGGGAGAAACAGAGTTTAGGAATTTAGAATTAAGTAAATAAAAATAACAATATCACAGAAGTAGAGACAGTTCATCTTAAAGCTATTATTCCTTCAACAAATATTTAAGCCCTACTAAGTCAGAATACACATCCCAGTCATAAAGTATCTTAAAATCTATCAAAAGATGTCACCAAAACAGAGCCCCAAGACAGGAGAAAGCATTACAATTTTCTTGGATGAGGGGACTCAATGATGTATTCTTCTGCCAAACAAATCTAGAAATTCAATAAAATGCCACTTTTTAAAAGGAACTTTTAAAGATGATATTCATGTTCATGTAAATGAGTAGATTAACAAAAGCATTTAAGAAATTAAAAAAGAAAGGTACGGATGGGCGAGACAGAGTCCCATCTTATGTGTGAGCAGAGCACCTTCAGTAGCAGTGACCAGCTCTGCAAAGTGGAGACTGGAGTTAACAGTCTTCACCACCTGTCTTCGGTCCTCTTTGAATTGAGGATATGCATGTATTCTCATTCGGAAACAAGTATAACTAGAAAAACAAAGAATAGTGCTTGGGAGGGCTTCCCTTCCAGGGCACCAGATATGCCATAAACATGGCAACCAAAACAACTGCCGAATACAGGAATCAACCCATGGAACAGGAACAACTAGAGACAGTCTTATTATATAGAGTAAATCAGTATAATATGATTCTGTGTGAACAAGATACAGTGCCTTACCTCACACCACATCCCTAACCCTCACTCAGCACACTCCTGTTTTCCTGCTGGGTGAGTTAGAAAGTCACCTGGTCTTTATCTGTATTGTTTAAACATTTTTACAGAGAGAACTTAAAAGTATATTACTTGTATAATTACCAACAGAAAAAAATGAAAGTAAAAAAAAAAAAGGCAGTCTAGTAAGTGATTTACTGAATTAGTAGTAGTTTTCCCACAGTTTGCCTTCATGAATAATTAACACTTATGAATATAGAATTGCAAATCTAGTGCCAAATGCTTTCAGGCAGTGAGAATGCAATTGCTGGAGCTGAAGGAAATACTGTCTGAGGTCAGGCCTGGTGCCAACTGCCAGGCGCCCCAGCATACCTAATGGTTCTGCAAGTCCAAGGGAAAACACTCTCCCACCAACACCACACTTCTAGGTGGGGCTAGACAAAGGGAGTCACGTGGTTTTAGTTCACATCTAGACATGAGTAACAAAATCTACAGCTTCCTTACCTTAGGCCTTGATTTTGGATTTTCCTATCACTTAAAGAGGGAAAACCTTTTTACTAGTCCAAGGTTTTAGCTGGCAGTACCTCACAAAACTTTCTTTTGCTGCCACCATTGAGAATGAACTATGAATAACAATACACTGCCTACTAGTTTGCACTATTTAATCTAGCTTCTTGTTAAAACGAACAAGAGACCATGCCCAGAAGTTATTTAACATAAAAAAGCGACAGATTCTGAAAGTGTCCTTTTTGGGAATGGCCGTCAAAACCACAATTCTTTGAAGTGTTGATGCTCCCATTTTCTTTCAGGGGAGTTGTATAATTTACCTGATGTAACACTTACGAATGTTTATTTTTTGGTGCTTACTAAGTAAGGGTTGTGTACTGCTCTAAGTGCATTAGATTATTATTCATCTAATCCTCACAACAGTCTCACAGAGTAGGTACTATCATCATTGTCATTTTACGTAAGAGAGGCCCAAGGCCAAGAGAGGCCGAGGGCCCAGGGCTGGAATCCAGGACTGTCCACGCTCCCACCACAGCCCGACCCTGCCTCTGGAGACAGCTTGCCTCTACCTTCCTCCTCTTTCCCAAGGCCCATCTTTCCACCAGGGCCCTTAAGAGAAAAGGTCGCCCAGCCTTTATTCCCTTTGGGGACTTTGCTAAATCTACCATCTTGCATCTCTTTTGCATTGTCTATCCCTCACACCAATAAATCTGCACCATTTTCTTCAGGCAGCGGCCACCTCTCAAGCTGTCTTCTTTCTGTTTCTCCTCAGTGCCATTTTTCTTAGTTACTGTCCCTATTCATAACCCTCTTCCCTCTGGGCCCCTGAAATAGTCTCCTGCCCTCAACAATCCCATTTGCTGCCACACACAGAGCAAGGCTTAAAACACACACTCAGCTATGTCATACACCTGCTTATAACAAGCTCTCCACTGTTTTCCCTGTTTTCAGGACAAAGACTGGAGTCTTTATGGTCACTTACCAGGCAGTAACCTGGCCTGGTCCTCCTCCTACTGGCCTTTCTTGCCCCCTTTCCCGCCTCAATCTCCATTCTGGCCACAATAGCTGTCTCTTAGCCTCCTGAGTTCACGCTGCTTTTGAACTTTACAACTTTCACCCAGGTGCTTCCTTCTGACCCAAATACCTGCCACTACTTCTTCCCCTAGTCCATGTCCACTCATCCCTCAGAGCACAGACCTGAAGTTTTTTTCCATCGCCTGAGGCCTTTTCCGACCTTACCTTGAAAGGCTTGGATGGACCCATTATTCTTTTTCATAGCTTCGAAACAACTTCTAGGATTTATCCCAATTGTAGCAAACACCTTGCTACACTTGGACTTGAATGTTTCCTACTCCATTTCTCTTCCTACTCCTTAACTGTTTCTGTTCTTCAAGGTTTCATCTCTTTCAGGGATGGGAGTTATTTTTTCCTTGTGTTCTGTTTGGTGGCACTATCTCTGCCCAGTCTCCAGACTCAGTTCTTCCTGGTTCTCTCTGACTCAACTTGGTACCTGTCCTTGATCCCACACATCCCACCCAATCTCGCCAAGTCCTTCTTTGTCATGTACCTCACAGGTGCCAATGCCCTGCCCCAGTCCTCTGGCTTCTGGGCACTGACACCATAGAAGGGATTTAATCCCAGAGGCAGTTCAGCTGGACACTGCTATCAGTCTATTCTTCCTAAGGAAGTCTCCACTGATGACCAGGTAAGACACAAACACTAGGGCTTGGTATTTTGGTCTGTTCACTTATCTCTTCACTCTCATCTTGTATCACCTTTATGAATATGCCTTACCTTTGAACAATCCAAGCTCTGCTGTTTCTCTTTCTCTTATCCCTCGAATCTCCGGATGTTTGAATTTTGCCCATTTTCAAGGTCTAGCACAAATACCTCTTCTAGAAAGCCTTCTTTCAGAAACCACACTATCCACACTGTTTTCATACCTAATCTGCATATGTGTCTTAGCTCCTCTTTAAATTAAAGTTCTTTGTGGGAGAAGTCAAAACTGAAGGCTTCTTGATCTACCTTCTAGCATCTCAGCAGAGTGTGCTTCCCTGGCAAGCGAGGGTCCCACCCCAGTGCCCAGTATAGAACAGTAAAATTTCCATCTACTAACATCATCGTTCATTACATTTACAATTTAAGAATAGAGAAACCGACATAAAATAATATGCACATCAAGATTATGATTAAAGGGGAGAAGAAAAAACCCAGTGATTCTTAACTTCTCATACAATCTACTGAACTGCTATTTCTCACAGACAGCAAATGCAGTAGCCTTGGGGCACCCAGTGGGTACTCACATAGTGCCCTATGGTGCTGGCATAGGTGTCAGCGATCCAGGACATCTCCCGCTCTCCTGTGCTCATGTCTGGGGCAGGCACATCAATGCCAGGACCTGGGGACACAGGGAAAGGGTAGTGCACCAGTTTTTTTTTCTTTTTCTTCTGTAAATACTTCTTTATTTAAACCATGATAAAACCACAATATACTTTTTGCTTATCAGTTGAAACACTAGTATTACCATCTTTCTAAATTTAGTAACAGCCAGTTTGTATTGAGTGCTTACAATGCACTGGACACTCTGCTAAAAACTTAATATGTATTACCTTGTTTACTACAACAACTGTGAAATACAGGGGTTATTATTATTACTGTCATTTTTCATGAGGAAACTGAGGCTTCAGAAAGATTCCTTAAGAGCAATGAAGACATTTTTGTTTCTTTGTGTTTCTATCATCTTTCCTTGTGCTTCCCATAGCACGGAACTTAATAAAGATTCGTTGAATGGATAAAAGGAATAATTAAACCTCACCAGTTGTTATTTTGGCCCTGGACCTTACATCCAAAATAGGTTTTCAAAATCCAGTATGAAAACAGACACCATACTTTAGGAACAAACCAATTTCCCCAGACCATTTTAGGAGGTAAATAGATAATGAAAAGGTAAAATGACAGAAGCATTTTGGGAGAAAAAACTGTAAGATGATGCACCAGTTTTTAAGATAAACTCATCTCAAACACAAAAATCCTTGTAATTCTCTGTAATAACAAAGTCACCATGGCTAGGAAACTTTAGATCTCATTTAGGCAACTAATCAAAGTCATAAAAATACTCATTAAATATTTCACTACTAAACTTAGAAACACACGTTACATGGTCATCTGTCCCACTGGCATTCGCTTGTTCTATGCGTGGAAGTTAGCTATGTACAACAGGTATAAGCCAGCCCCATAGGACTCCTGTGTGTGTGACCAGAGGCCAATCAGGTGAACCTCTCTTGACCTTGGTTCCCTAAACTATAATCAGAGATAACAGTACCATCTTGTCCCACATAAGCAGGATTATTACGGTTAGGGATATATGTCTACGAGACAGTACAGTAACACACCGCTTACTGGGAGTGTAAGCCTTCCTCGCCAAGTAGAAAGAGATGGGAGAAGGTCACATTGCTGAAGCAATTGTGTTAAGCACCATACTCTTACTTGTGGAAGAATGCTGGCCGACCTATTATTCAACACTTAGTGTATATAAAGTTCTAGGCCTTGACTTTCTGTTCCTCAGATCACAGCCAATTGAAAAGTTTGAGGATAGCAAGAAGTTGGCTCACAGGCAGCTACAGATATCACTGATGGCACTAAGACTGATGGCTCATGAGATCTCTGATAAAAATGTGTTAAATGATGCTCACTCAAATCTGTAAAGGCACAGAAATACTCTTCTCAAAAATAGTAAAAATAAAAACCATCTAAGTATCTAGTATGTCCCTTAAATTAAATATGGTATACCTACACAAAGAAGTACTCAACAACTATTAAAAAGGATAATTTATATCTATGTAAGTGACTTGCAATCATCACGAAAGCATAAATGTGGAAAAAGGCACGTTTCATATAACATGTATACTATGTTCCCATTTTCATAAAATTCTTTTTCTTTCTTCTATTTCCTTCCCTTTCTACTTTCATGTGTGTGTGTATGTAGTATGCAGAAGTTATGTACAAACTTATTCATTGTGTTCTCTTTGAATTTCAGCCTCATTTATAATTTTCTATATTATCTCAATTATATAATACAAACATTATCTTCATAAAAAGAAAAACACAATTTTATAAATGGTTAAAATATTAAGTCCCCACAGAAAATAATTAAAGTCCTTTCTAAGGGCTATTCTTATTCCCAAGTTCTTCCTATAATATTCACTTTTTAGCCAACATAATAGATATATTTTTATGTTTTTCTACAAGTCAAAGGCCCAGGTACTAGCAAATGTACTTCTTTGAACAAATAGTGTTGTCAAGGGCGCAGGGAGGGCACAAGACAACTTTGAAATGCTCAAGGGTCGTTTTTTACACCCCCACCCTGGCCCAATATGTAACTTTCCTATGCCTTAGTACCATTTCCCTGGGCCACCTTATAAATCTCATGAAATCCAACCTACCCACAGCTACCCTCACCCCGCACAACACTCTTACTTGGAAGGGTTAAGGCCATAATCTATCCTCCTCCACTGACAAAGGGCTCTGCTGCTCCCGTTTGTTCCCTCTCTCTGCCAAAGCGAGAGCCAGTGCAACTGTTTAACCACATTCCTTCTCTCCCACGGTACAAATGACAACTTGCTCCTGAGTCCTTCTAGAGGTATCTACAAAAGTACTGCTTGTTTTTTTAACAACATTAAGGATTAAACAAGTTGTTGCCTCAGAGAACAATTCCAGGTGGAGAAGGGCTTTGGCAAGTGGCAGGTCTGAGGGATACAGCTGATAAATCAGACATGCAGAATGATCACCTGTTTCACAAACATCAGTCTAGACACGCTAAAGATGAGACAGTTTCCCTACCCAAAACAAAGCACAAAGTATTAATTATTGGGCTTATGAGTTTTCTACTCCACATAAAACCAATGTTTTCTACTCCACATAAAAAAGAAATGCCGGGCGCGGTGGCTCACGCCTGTTATCCTAGCACTTTGGGAGGCTGAGGTGGGTGGACTGCTCAAGGTCAGGAGTTCGAGACCAGCCTGAGCAAGAGTGAGACCTCGTCTCTACTAAGAATAGAAAGAAATTAATTGGCCAACTAAAAAAATATCTATAGATATTGTTAATTCCCTTGTGTGAGTTTAGATACCACCTTTGTAAACTATGAAGTGCTCCAGGCCCCTGATGTCTCCACACTCTTCTCATCCCCTGTGTCTCTATGCACACATTTACCCTTTCAGCCCTCACCCTGTGCTCATCCTCTGTTACAGCAGTGGCTTGTTTTAAAAGGATGGACTTCTGTCCCAGATCTGTTCTCTGTATATTTGAGAATTTATCTGTTATTCAGGAATTACCTGTTGTCTGTGCATCCCTATACATTGGTTTTTTAGGTTTTTTTTGAGACAGAGTCTCACTCTGTTGCCTGGGCTAGAGTGAGTGCCGTGGCATCAGCCTAGCTCACAGCAACCTCAAACTCTTGGGCTCAAGCAATCCTTCTGCCTCAGCCTCCCGAGTAGCTGGGACTACAGGCATGTGCCACCATGCCCGGCTCATTTTTTCTCTATATATTTTTAGTTGGCCAATTAATTTCTTTCTGTTTATAGTAGAGACGGGGTCTCGCTCTTGCTCAGGCTGGTTTCGAACTCCTGACCTTGAGTGATCCGCCTGCCTCGGCCTCCCAGAGTGCTAGGATTACAGGCGTGAGCCACCGCGCCCGGCATTTCTTTTTTTTCTTTAAACGCATTACTGAGAACTTCAATCCTTGCTTTCTTTCAATGACGTTTTGTAGTAGTCAGTGTAAAAGTCCAACAACAAAGTATTTTATTCTTTTTGATGCTATTATAAGGGACATTGGTCTATAGTTTACTTATGATTCCTTTGTTGAATCTTGGTATCAGGGTAATAATGACCTCATAGAATGAGTTGGGAGGTATAATTTAGGTGAAATTTAGCGTGTTTGCCAAAAGTTCCTATAACAAATAGGAGTCTCAGGAATTCTCCAAAAGAGATCACATTAATCTCCCTGCCTGTCCCACTGCTTTAAAGAGACAGCTATGACTATTTAAAATCTCCAGCTCCAAAAGGCATCAGATTTCTTACTGCTTTAGGAACTACAGAACTGCTATTATAAAACTGCTTTCACATATTAAAAAATGTTTTAAATTCAGATTCTGTACAAGGAGAAGAGGGGGAAGAGATCTCTACCTGGTACCCATACTGCACACTGAGAATCTGAACCTTTCTATTAGAAACGTGTCATACACAGGCCCAGGTATGCTCACCAGGTCTATCACAGAACCTAATTTCTCAAAGTAAAAGGGCAACTCTGTTCAGGTACATATAGATAAAAGCAGGAGTTTAAGAGAATCACTTTCTTGATGTTTCCACTTTACACAGAAATCTATTAATACATGGCAATACATACCAATAAAACCCTTCTTTGCTAGCTCCATGGTGAACCTCCTTGTGATCTTTTCTAATTCACTGTCCTACAAAGGAAAAAAACAAAAACAAAAAGCAACAATGAAAAAAATTTTGATATAAAAATTACTTGGAGATTATAGTTGGCATTATATATTTTCTATTTATAGGACATTTTCATACATCTTGTCATGTACTCTTTAGAATGACTCATAAATTAGGCATTTCTATAGCAGTGTAAAGATGAAAAAACAAAGGATCAGAAATTAGGTTGTAAAAACAAGACAGCAGAACGAGGGCTTAAATCCCAGTTCCTCTTTGTATTAATCCCCCACTTAAAAAAATTGAATCTTAATTAACTCTAACTGAAAAATGATATAATTGTATTAATAGGGACCCTATGAGCCTCCCCAATGGTATATTTCCATTTAAATGGCAAAAAAATTCTTTTCTGAGACAGCCTCGCTCCGTTGCCCCGGGTAGAGCGCAATGGTGGCATCATGGCTCACTGCAACCTCGAACTCCTGGGCTCAAGCGATCCTCCTGCCTCGGCCTCTCAAATAGCTGGGACCATAGGCTTGCACCATGACACCCAGCTAATATTTCTATTTTTAGTAGAGAAGGCGTCTCGCTCTTGCTCAGGCTGGTCTTGAACTCCTGAGCTCAAGTAATCCTCCCGCCTTGGCCTCCCAGAGTGCTAGCATAACAGGTGTGAGCCACCACATGTGGCCTTAACCACCTTTTAACCAAGTAATGAAAAAGGACATTGACGTTAAGTAGGTGACCTTTTATATGGCAAAACAGTCAATGAGTTAATTATTTACTTGTTTTCCATTCCAGTTGAAAAGCAAGTGGGACCATTAATCTCACTGGTATAGGGGATACACAGAAGTCCAGCAATTTCAACTCCTTTGTAAACAAACAAACAGCACTCTGATACTTACGGTATAGTTCTTGGGATTGATCTTAACACCGGCTTTAGCGCCACCAAATGGCACATCTGAAAGGAAAGTTGTTATTCACATAAAAGTAAAAAAAATAAAAGCAACAGAAAGTACTGTGTAATATTAAGAAAATGTGTGATGCTTTAAGCTTGAATTTCAGAAAATCCAGAAATAAACCCACAGTGATCTCTTCTAAAATGTTGTACTTTAAATAAAACTTTCCTGAACAGAAATTATAAGGCTAGCTAAGTTACAATGTGTATTTAATCAGTGCTCTTAAAAAAAAATCAGTGCTCTTTACTACTCTAAAAGATAATGCCCTATTTACTTTCCTTCTGCTATGTCTTGCTGTTACTTATAAAATATGGAAAATGATTTAGAATAAAGACCTACACTTAAAAGAAAATCCAATTAGCTCCTATAAAAAAATCCCCCACTTAAGAAAAGAGTAAATCTTAATTAAGACTAATTGAAAAATGATGTAAATCTTAAAGAGCACAACTTTTAAAAAAAATCAGCTCTGGTAAGGTCTATTTCTAAAGCATCTTAGAAACCTTGTGTGTAAACGTATTTCCCCAAAGAGTTATTAGGTAGCAAAAAAAGGCGATCACTCACCAACCACGGCACACTTATACGTCATCAGGGAGGCCAGTGCCTTTACTTCATCTACGCTCACATCAGTGCTGTAACGGATACCTGGTGGAGGTTTTTTTTAAAAAAGGGGGTCAAGGGAGAAAGAAGGAGATGTTATTTAGAACACATTTCAGTAAGTTTCAAAACTAAACAAAACTGCAAATTGAAAACGTCCACTCTTTACATTTTACAACCAGGCTATTTCCAAGAACACTAGAAGTTGACATGTGTCAGAACACTATAAAAAGTCAATATAAAAAGCCAAAAGGAAAAGCTGCTAGTAACAACAACTATGATTTCACAAGACAAAAATTACGCAGGAATGAATGTTTTTTATACGTTCCAGAAGGCAACTAACTCCTTTTCCTTTTTGGTTTGGGTGACTTGGTAGCAGGGAGCTCAAGAATTCTGCGCTCTGATAATAGATAAACATGGGCAATGGACAGTCACCAAGTCTGAAATACCAGATGTCTAAATAGAGGTTTTTTTGGCTCCAAATGGGTACACCCGAAGAGATCCTTACCTGATACTCTCCTCACCTACTGCCAACCTTTTTCAACCGGAAGATGAGAAAACGATTTTCCCTTCCCGGGGATGAGCAATTCCCTTCGCCATTTCTTCCTTTTATTTTTTTTTTTTGAGACAGAGTCTCACTCTGCTGCCCAGGCTAGAGTGCCGTGGCGTCAGCCTAGCTCACAGCAACCTCAAACTCCTGGGCTCAAGCGATCCTACTGCCTCAGCCTCCCGAGTAGCTGGGACTACAGGCATGCACCACCATGCCCGGCTAATTTTTTTTTCTATATATTTTTAGTTGGCCAATTAATTTCTTTCTATTTTTAGTAGAGACGGGGTCTCGCTCTTGCTCAGGCTGGTTTCGAACTCCTGATCTTGAGCGATCCGCCTGCCTCGGCCTCCCAGAGTGCTAGGATTACAGGCGTGAGCCACCGCGCCCGGCC
>CAUYRT010049670.1:0-28985 GCA_963574885.1 Lepilemur ruficaudatus
ACAGAGTAGGTTTTTGAATGTAACAAGATAAGTCAACTTGAGTGGTAATATATTTTGGGAAATCAGTTCACTACAAATTGTGACTGTAAACATTGTACTGTAAATGCTTTGTAGTTTTCCCCCAATAAAAAAAGAAAGAAAGAAAAAAAATGAAAAAGCAGAATATATATATATATACATACATATATATATATATATATATATTAAAAAGGTCACTTAAGGGTTCTGGGAAGGAATGTTCTGACTAACTACATGATTATACCAGGCTGGATGGGATGAGTTTGGCATCATACTGACTCCTAATAATAGCGTTCGTACGTAGCACTTTCCATTTTGCTATATGGTATCTGATTTAAATTGTCTTTCACAAACACCATTGGAGCACTAACTTTGTACAAGACCCTGTGCTAGGTACTGGGGAAACTGGGACTGAGATATGTCTTATTTGTGCCACCAAGAGGCCTCCAACGCAGGGTATGGCATGTCGTGGGTATGACCAGCCATAGGCATATTGGGTTTCAGTAACATGGGCTGGTGGGGGTAGGGTAGAAATTGGGCCTGTTGTACTCTGGAGAGAAAGTCAGCAGTCCAAGTCACAGTGTTTGGAGTTCCCTGGTGAATGGGACTTGATTAAGGCATCAGTAGGGTAAGTGTGGAGGCAAATGAAGAAAAGCCTAAATCCACCATAGTGGGTATTGGGCATGACATGCTGTTGCTAGGCCGAGGGATAGGCAAAGTCAGGCAGACAATAGCATCATGGATTTTCCTTTAGTGGATTTTCAGGGTAGAGCAGGGCTCCCACCAGCAGCAGAGTAGGCAAGGATGGGGTCCAGTTTCCAGGAAAAGAGGGGTTAGCTTACACCAAGAGGGGATCTGGAGAGTTGAAGAGGCCATAGAGACTACAGCCACATGACATGAATTGGACAGCCATGACTGGGGACTGGGAAAGTCCATAGACTGGTGGCTACTCAGGATATTTGGGGCTCCCACTTCCCACAGGCAGAAAAAAGACCGATGATACGGGCAGCAAGGCTAACTCTTCACCATACTTTTGTTTGGGAGGAGGCTTCCAAAGCACCCCTCCCCACCCCCATGTCAGAATTGGCTCAGGGAATGGGCAAGACAGTCAAGCCTGACAATACACTTGAAATTATAATAGCCCTCCTCTCCCTTTTTCTAGTCATTAATTGAATGAACACAGTTGGATGAAATGAAAGAATAAATAGTATTTTAAGCAGAGGTATTAAATGTACTTTATTACATGATTGAGTAAATATGGAAGCTAACTAGCTCCCCCACTATTCTTTTTTTTATTTCACCATATTATGGGGCTATAAAAGTTTAAGTTATATATATTGCTTTTGCCCTGCCCGAGTGAGAGCTACAAGCATGTCCATCCCCTAGACAGTGTGCACCTCACCCATTAGGTGTGAAGATACCCATTCCCTCCTCCCCTCTCCCACCTCCTTGACACCCGATGAATGTTACTACTATATGTGCACATAAGTGTTAGTCAGTTAGTACCGATTTGCTGGTGAGTACATGTGGTGCTTGTTTTTCCATTCTTGTGATACTTCACTTAGTAGAATGGGCTCCAGCTCCATCCAGGATAATGCAAGAGGTGCTAGATCACCATTGTTTTTTGTGGCTGAGTAGAACTCCGTGGTATACATATACCACATTTTATTAATCCACTTATGCATTGATGGGCACTTGGGTTGTTTCCACATCTTCGCAATTGTGAATTGTGCTGCTATAAACATTCGAGTGCAGATGTCTTTTTTTCCTTTTTTTCCTTTTCCCACAAAAGTCATCTTGAGCAGGGCTTACATGTTCAGAAGCAGCTTCTCAAACCACAAGGCACCTAAAAAGGTCAAAGACCTAAAGAAACAGATGGAATTTGGATTCTGACCAATAAAATATTTTGGCCATGTCTAGAGACACGTGGGTAGGCAGAGGAGGGAGACTGTCTGTTAGGAATGCCTCTTTGTTGGCTGCCCCTACTTTAATCTGCAGCCACATCTGCCATGTTGGGTGAGCTAACTGTTAAATGAATCACAAGGCTGATTAACTGGAAAGACAGAGTGACAATCCAGGTGTGCTCACTGGAGATTATAATTTGGGATTCATTCCTTTTGAAAAAATTTCTTGAGGAAAATATTTAGAGAAGCTTGTCCAATGGTACATGGTCCATCCATTGCTCTAGGTTAGTGCCTCTCAAACGAGTTTTGCATCAGAACCATCTGGTAATGGAGTTAAGAATACGTGTGCCATGCCCCCATTCAAAAGACATTGATTCTTAGGTCTAGGGTGGAGTCTAGACAGGTGAACTTGGAGAAAGCTCCCTGGGTGGCATTTATGCCTGCACCTGGTTACCCTCTTACCAAAGCCTCCATTCTCCATGAGGTCCCCACCCTAACACATACAAGGAATTCACTACAGGCTCATTGTTAATAGATTTGGGGACAAACGTCCTGGACTTCTTCCATCAACTCTCAGGGGAGGCTGGCAATGGGGAGGGAGTGGTGCTTACGTAGTTTGATAAAGCTCTCCTGCTGATTCAGATAGGCTCCTCATTTCCCTGCCTACACTAAGAATCACAGCTCTGCAATTTATCCCTGGACTAAACAATCCATCAGAAAGCTGTTTAACTGGGCAAAAGTATATTGATCCCCAAGCCCTTTGCCTAAGAATTGCTTTTTGAAACTTTCAGAGTTGCACATTTCCATTGGCCTTACTAGATGAACAAATGTATCAAACTTGTCTATTTTTCACAGGGTCATTGATAAGGTCCTTGTCCACCGCTTTTACACTATTCTCTTTGCCAGGACTAGGAGAGAACAGAACTTCTCCCTAAGAATTAGTTGGTGCTTTATGGACACTGAATCATCTGACTGTCTGTGTTTCTCTCTTTGCATTGGCTGCTTGAAAGCTCAGAACCGCAACTGTGGCCCCAGTATACATGTTGAGCCCCAGTATACTGTGGCCCCAGTATACATACTCATGGCTGCTTCTTATTTTTCTTGTATTTTCCTTTGCCTCATTTATTTACTTACTTTTTAATGTAACCTTATCTCTTTTTAAAAAACATCATTCCAATCAATACATTTAAAAGTACATTTGGGCCAGGGATGGCTCATGCTTATAATCTCAGCACTTTGGGAGCCTGAGGAAGGAGGATCACTTGAGGTGATGAGTTTGAGACCAGCTTGGACAACATAGTGAGACTCCATCTCTTCAAAACTTTTTTTAAAAAATTAGCTGTGCATGGTGGAGTGCACCTGTAGTCCTGACTACTCCAGATGCTGAGGTAGGAGGATCTCTTGAGCCTCTCAAGAGTTCAAAGCCACAGTGAGCTATGATTGCACCACTGCACCTTAGCCTGGGCAACAGAGTGATACCCTGTCTCAAAAAAAATTACACTTGTAGCAATCAACACATTTGATACAATGTATAAAAAACATGCATGTAGCATTTGATATATTTGTAATGATGATTGATACATTTATAGCAATTGATGAATTTTAAAAGTATGCAATGTTTTAGATCCATTCTTGGAAGATAGCCTGGTATAAACAAACAAAAGATGACAAATGGACACTACTGTTTTCTAGATGTACTGATGAAATAGTTGGTAATTTAAAAAGAATATGGCTGACTGTTGGTGGGGGGGTGCGGTCTGATATGCGTTTACTTTAGTCAGTGGTTTTTCCAAGGGGTTTTCAGCTAGGGCTTCCCAAAAGAGGATCACCTGGGGAAGTGGGGCACGTTAATGCCTTTTAAATCTGGAGTAACTCAGATCTGTCTGCTCAGCTGCATCCAACTGACCGTCCTTTGTAGATTTCCAGGGCTCTAGCTGAAGTCTGATTCATTGTTGTCTCTAGTGTCTTCTTGATATTATGGGGAGCCCAGAAACAAACAAAAAGCTTACAAGTTTTGCATACGCACACACATGCATATACATACACATTTGTATGCTGTATAAACTGTGTTTTATGAAAAATAACATTAAAAAGAAGCCCTTCCTCTTTATTAATTATTGTATTTCTTCTCCTCACTCCTGACTGTGCTCAGACTATGGTGACGGTGACATACTTTCTTTAAAAATGAGAGAATGGCCACTCTAGGAAAATCTGCTTTGAATCTGGACTTATTTTCGACTCCACTCTGGGGAGATCCTTTATAATATGCTATAAAACGAGGCCTCAATTTCCTCAGCCTATAAAATATCCAGAGGTATTTAAAGCAGCTGCCTTCAAACTGCTGGAAACCATACCATCTGAGATTCAGACCAATGGTGTAAGCCTCACATCTGGGAAGGCTGTTAAAACCCCATCCCAGAAGTGTTTTCCTTCATTCTGGAAATCCTGCTTTCATTTGTGTGAAATGCATCCTGGTGGAAACAGCATGGGTGAGACTGGTCAGGGCTATGAGACCCTGCGAGCCTGTGGCGAAGGCAGAGGCTGGGGGGGTCAGTTCTGCTGGAAATAACAGAACTTGAAAATGATGAACTCACACAACAGAGTTTGCCTGCTTAGTTGTTCCCAGTTCCCTTCCCTTCCATTCAGAGAACCAGTCTTGGTAGGCGAGGCCCCCTCAGAGGTTTGGGGAAATGATCAGAAAGAAGGCTCCAGGGGCACATCTAGCGATGAGGACAGAGCACAAAACACCACTCACTCTTAGACCAGTGCTATACGATAGAACATTCTACGATGTTCTTTATCCGCACTGTCCAATATGGTAGCCACTTGCCACATGTGGCTATCGAGCACTCGAAATGTGGATACTGCAACAGAGGAACCAAATATTTAACTTTATTTCATTTTAATTAATTAAAATGTAAATCAGCACATGAGGGTAGTAGCTACTGTGTTGGATAGTGCAGTCTTAGAAGACAATTTAATGAGGGTAATAGAGTACGATTTGGCTCGCAGACATGTGAAATGCTGGGCCTGCTTGGTAAGTGTTTCTTAGCTACTTCCTATATGTCTAAGGCTGCGGTCCCTGCAGATTTGTATCACTCAAAATAAGCGTGTCTGTGCTTCAGCTCGTCTGTCTCTGCCATTTTTGCTATAGGTTCCTCCTCTGCAAACAGACTGTTTTCTTTCTTTCTGGCCTGCTTCTTGCACAGAGAGCCAGCACTCTGCCCCCCGGCTTAGCTCAGCGAGGACGAGGGCTAGTCCCCTGGGGAGGATTTGCTGAGGCATCTCTCCAGCGGCGAGGGCTGGGGCTGTCTGCCTTAACACGACTGCACTACCTTCTCCAAACAGAACGCCAGGTGAATGTAAATTACTTACAGATGGGGAATGTAGGTCACTGGCAAAGCGAGGTCCTGAACAAATTGTGAGGTTCACGGCAGCTACTTCGAGTTTAACTCCAGCCGCAGCTACATGACTGCTGAAAATCAAATGCAGGGCCCTGAATTTGAGTTTGCTCACTAAGTCGCTTTAATGCTCTGCAAATGGCAACGCTGGTGGTCTTATGCCCAATTAGCAACTTGGCCCAGAACACAAGATGTAGTAAACCATCATGACCACATTTTGCAGCCCTGGGCTGGATCACAGCATGGCCCCTAAACCCTGAAATCAGATGGTAGCAGCCAAAAACTAGACCCACAGTGCATGACGGTGTGTATGCCTCAACACAGTGATTCATTAGAAACACAGATTAAGTGGTTGCCGTACACCAGGCCCTAAGCTGGGAGCTCGAGACGCGGGAAAGAATGAAACAAAACCTCCGTCTTCAAGTTCTCACCATCCGGTGGAACAAATACCAGAAAAGACTCAAATATGGCAACAGACAGTGGTAAGACTGTCATAATGGAGTGAATGGAACACTGTGATTGTGGAGCCTGGATTCAGCCTCGCATTTCACCAAGGGGCTTCCTGGAGGAGGCAGTGTGGGAGCTGGACCTGGAAGCAGAGAAGGAATTTGTCAGGTGGGCAAGGAAATTCTGGGCAGAAGTATTTGTCCAAAGGGATAGAAGCAGGAGAAGCTTGGTGTATTTGCAGCAGGCCAGGTGGTATATTCCGCCCTCAGTATGTAAAGTATGCTTATTGTAATGACTTGGAACCACACAGAACGGTCTAATATAGAAAATCAAAAGAACTTTTTTGCCTCAAATCCCATGACCCAGAGACAATTGCTGTTAACTATTTGATGTATCCTTATAGAGTGTATATATATTAATAGCTTTAAGAAATAGTTCTTTGCATATAGTGACTGCTCGATAAAGTTAGTTCAACAAATGTCGACTGTGTGTGCATGTGTGAACAGGTATGTAGGGAATGGCCACCAAGTCCTGATCAGGCTTTCTCATTCTCCCCCAGACATGAGCCCTCCATGTTCTCCTGGACGTCTCCCCTCATCCCCGCATCTAGAAATCATCAGAGCAAGCATTGGCAGCTGGTTTGAGGTCTTTGTTGTGGCGACACTGTCTCGGGCATACAGATTTTCTGGCCACTGGATTGCTGCCTATGCTTTGCTGGCAGGCTAATTCTAGAACCTCTCACCTAAGAATCCTATCCCATCTATAGCTATGCAGCACTTGAGTCCTGGAGGGTCTCCCCCAGTAAGGCTGCCTTGGAAGCCATAAACTGCCATTTTAAATCTATTTTGCTCTTATTAATTCGCGAGGTCCCTTGCTACTCAAAGGGTATTACATGGACTAGCAGGTCAGACCTCTGGGAGCTTGTTAGGAATGCAGAATCTCAGCTCTGACCCAGTCTCTCTTTCCCTGAGAGAAAGCCAAGTGTTAGCCCTTGGCTCAGCCAGCCCTTCCCCTTCTCCCTCACTTGCCCTGGCTTTTGAAGTCATCCCAAACAAAAAATGGCAAATTTCTGGAAGGTCTGTTGTGGCGTTCTGTTCTCTCATTAGCTAGGAGCCCTTCGTTCTCTTTCTGATCCTCCATACATCCCGAGAATTGCCCCTCTGGCCTTGAGTCTCTGCTGGTCCAGTGTGGTGGCTTCTGTCCTCAGCCTCTATCTCGCCCTTTTAAATATGCAGAAAGACCGCACAGGAGAACTGTCGAGAGCGTGACCCATGGTGCTCACCTGCCAGGGTTCCAACCCCAACCAGTTGTGTGGCTGCCTTATATGTAAAAATGGGGATACTGACAGCACCCACCTTGGGGGGGTTGTTACAGGGAGGGTACGTGAGTGAATAATTATAGAGTGCGCAGCAAGCATAACACGGGGGAGCTCTTTATGGCAGAGAATGCTGGCTGAACACCAGAGTCTACATTTTTCCCCTTCTCTCCGGGCACACAGTGAAACTTTAAATTTGGGCACGTGGATGCATTTTCCAGCTTTCCTTGCGGTTAGGTGTGGCCATCAGGGTAAGTTTGAGCAACGGGAATGGGAGCAGAAGGGATGAACACTGCTTCCAGGCTTGGCCCATAGCAGTTCCTGTGTATGTTTCTCCATGTTCTTCCAGTTGGCTTGAATGGAGATGACCTCTGGGGAGGCCGTGGAAGCTACATATTGAAAACAGCACAGGCTGTGTAGCTGCTCACCCGTTCTGGACTATTATAGGAAGAAGACATGCATTTTTGGTGTGTTTGAACCATTATAACTTTTTATTTTTTAGAGACAGGTCTTGCTTTGTGGCCCAGGCTGGAGTGCAGTGGCTCGATCATAGCTCGTCACAGCCTTGAACTTCTAGCCTCAAGTGATCCCCCTGCTTTGGCCTCCCAAAGTGCTGGGATTATGGGCATGAGCTACTGTGCCTGGCCCATTGTACATTTTTGAGTCTGTTTGTTACAGCAGCTAGCCTACACCAACTAAGACACCGTTATCATCTGCCCTTGTTATCTGTCCTGCCTGCCCTGTCCCCCTGAACTGGCCTTGGATTTGGCACCGTTGGATTCCAGCTGCCTTCAATCCTTATGTGGCTACCTTTATTGATCATGGCATGGGGCTGGCAAACAGGCCAGACAGTTTTGTTGCAATTACTCAACTTTGCCATTGTAGTGTGAAAGCAGCCATAGATATTAACAATATGTAAATGAGTGAGTGTGGCTGTGTGCCAATAAAACTTTATTTGCCAAACAGGAAGCAGGCCAGATTTGGCCTGTGGGTCATAGTTTGCTAACCCCTGCTCTAGGTCCAATTTTAGTTGAAACTGGCAGCACCTCAGAGAGTCATATTTGACTTGATTAACTGATGGCCTTTAGAGAACTGCCTTAATAGTCATATGTGTATTTTTTTCCCATATTCAGAAAATTTACACTTTAAATCCAGGTCAACATGAACCAAAGAGCAGGTGTGCATCTCTGCCGTAGTCTCAGCTTGCTTTTCTGAGCCAGATGATCAAAAAATTCACAGTCTGCTCGCCACTGTGGTTATTTCACTTTTTCTCTTTTGTCAACTAGCTGTTGCCATTCCCTCATTATTCCAGGTTGTTCTCTTGTCAACATGGTTAGGCTGGGAGCTCCATTTCCCAGAAGACCCTTCCCTATATGCTTCTAGGTTAGAGTTGGTCCAAAGAGGAACTTGTGTGAGACTCGTGGGGCATAAGTAAAGCAGCAGCCCTAACCCTTGGAAGGTCTTTGACGCCAGACAGGGTGATGGACAGATGTGGAGATGCCCAGCAGCTTCCAGCTTATCCTTCCTCTCCATCACCTGCATCCAGCTCTTCTTCCTGGCTCTCGGCAGCTGCTGGCCACCAGTAGTCTCAGGCCCACTACCTGATGCGGGTCTGTAGACCCAGAGGGGTGGGAACTGCCAGAGGCAGCTGCTTTCCTTAGACCTCACTGTTCGTTTCATTAGCAATCCTAGGGGTTGCATGTAAAATCCTTTGCAGCACAATGTCACATTGCCATGGATAAATCTTAAAAACCTTATGTTTGATGATAGAAGCCAGATATAAAGACCACATATCGGATGATTCCATTTACGTGAAATGTCCAGAAAAGGCAAGTCTACATATAGAGAAAGTATATCAGTGGTTGCCTAGGCTGTGGCTGGGGGTGGGAATGGGGGTGACCACAGATGGGTACTGTGTATCTCTTTGGGGTGATGGAGATGTTCTTAAACTACCTTGTGGAGATAATGGCACAACTCTGTAACTTTATTCAAAATCACTGCATTGTACATTTAAAATGGGAGAACTTCATAGTATGAAATTATACCTTAATAAAGCTGTTAAGAATCCATATTTCCCTATCAGTAGGATGATGACAACTCTCTTCTAGGGCTCACGAACATTATTCTTGCTCACCCCAGCCTTTTAGCTGTATATCATTTGTCTTTTGATCACCCCCTTTTATTAATAAAATGGATACAGTGAATGTAGCGTGATTTGGGATTTTGGGGGAGCAGTGGGGATTGGAGCCATGTATTCTATGCCAGTTAATGTAGTATATATTGGATTTCTAGTATGCTGATGCTATGAATTGAATGTGTCCCCAAAATTCATGTATTAAAAACTTAATCCCCAATGCAACAGTGTTGGAAGGTGGGGCCTAATGGGAGGTGTTTAGCTTGTGAGGGCTCCACTTTCATAAATGCATCAATGCCAGTATGAAAAGGGCTCATGGCAGTGAGTTTGCTCTCTTCCACACTTTTGCCACATGAGGACACAGTGTTTGTCTTCTATCTTGTCTTTCCACCTTCCTGCATGTGACGATGCAGTAAGGATACCCTCGCCAGATGCTGATGCCTTGATCTTGGAATTCCCAGCCTCCAGAACTGTGAGAAATATATTCTATTTGTCATAAATTCCCCAGTCTCAGGTATTCTGTTATAGTAGCACAAAATGGACCAAGACTCCTGGTACTATCATAATTGTCATTATCAGCTCGTTGGACCCATAAGATGAATGGAAAATAAAATTTGTTCTAGCAGTTGCAAACCGATTTGGTTCTCTTTTGAGTCTTGAATTCAGAGTTGATGATATAATCATCCACTTACTGTAGCCCTCCTCCATGTAGAGCTGGATTTTAAGTTAAAAGCTGTTGGAAAATGATGGGCATTCTTGGAAAGATAGCATGTTGTTCTCAGAAAGAGTCATAAGGTGCCTGGTATGCACAGTTGTCTGAATTTTCCTATTCCCTTTTAGAGCTTTGTGACTTCATACAGCCAAACTAGCATGAATTTGGAAAGACTTGGGGAAACTCTGAGGGCCAAATCCCACTACATTGCTCCTGCACTATTGTTAAAAACTGTGTGTCACTGTCGCCTGGAGATTAAATATGATCTGTAGAAGCTGTTTTGTTCTTCCTTGCCCTGATGTGGTTTGTCAAGGGGCGTGGCTGCCAAACCTTTTTCCTATTCTTGTGCATAATTGTACAGCACATAAAAATAAGAGACTTAAAAAACACTTAGAATGGCTCAACTAATAGCTCATGAATATGTGCTGGAACCCATTTCACAGCAAAGGAAAGTGCTAGATAAGATAAGTAGTTTTAGGCCTTCTGTGGAACCTCTTGGCATGTCCTCAACTCAATCCAGCAGATGTTTAGGTGGTGCTTAAAGCTTGTCTTTTCTTAGTGACCTGAAATATTTAGCAATTGCTGCAAGAATTTTTCTTTTACTTAGTTGTTCTAGTTTTCAAAACAGTCTTAATTTGAATCTCATCAAGATGGCAATATTGAGCGCTAGCTGAAATGTAGTTTTGTTGGTGTTCCTGATAAACAAAGGCCCTCTTCAGTGTCTTTGAGATTAAGCCAACTGTCAAAACTGTGAATGGTCTGAGTTGTCACCCTATTGCAAGCCAACAAGATGACCTGCCAATTTCCTAGAGGTGGGCAGAATACGAAAACTCCTGGGACAGACACAGTGGACTCTGTTAAAGCACAGCAGGCAGCATGAGCTTCCTGTCTGCATCAGTGTCTCTTGCACCCCTAAGCCTCACGGGGTGATGCAAAGGTGGGCCCAGGTGGATGCTGTGCATGTGGTGGAACCCAGGAATCCTGAGCTTAGGAAACCCCAATTGCAAGCAAACCTGCCCAATTTTTGCCCTGGAGGGAGACATTATCTTTTTATCTTTTTGTTTGTTTTTGTTTGTTTGTTTGTTTGTTTTGAGACAGGGTCTTGCTCTTTCATCTAGGCTGGAGTGCAGAGGTGGGATCACAGCTCACAGCAGCCTCCAACTCCTGGGCTCAAGCGATCCTCCTGCCTCAGCCTCCCCAGTAGCTGGGACTACAGGTGTGTGCCACCATGCCCGACTAATTTGTCTATTATCGGTAGAGATGGGGTCTTATTATGTTGCCCAGGCTGGTCTCCAACTCCGGGCCTTGAGGGATCCTTCTGCCTCAGCCTCCCAAAGTGCTGGGGTTACAGGCATCAGCCACTGCACCCGCCTGACATTATCTTTATTATCCTGATCAGGAAATGAATCTGCCTTCTGCCTCAGAGAGAGAGACACTATCTCCATCTCCCAAGGCTGATTGCTATGCAAACATTGTTGGAAAGATAATCTGGAGCAAAAGTTGTCAATGCTTTTGCCCAAAAGATGTACAGAAATGCAAAAGACCCATGGGAAATTGTCTCTTAACATTGCCATTTCCATCAGGTCTCTGCTCAGATGTTCCTTCTCTAGAATAATCCGTGATGTCACTTGCTACCCCTTCCTCTGCTTTATTTTTTTCTGTATAGCACCTACCATGTCCTGATATCATACTACTTAGTTATTTGTTTATTATATGTTTCCTCCACTACAAAATAAACCCCATAAGGGCAGAATATCATCTGTTTTGTCACTGCAGTATGACCAGGGTTTAAAACAGTGCTTGGCACATAAAAGGTGTTCAATAAATATTTACTAAATTATTCGATAAATTAATGAATAAGTTGTCATTGAGTGTCTCCTTTGTCCTAGGCAATACCATGTGTATCTGTACTTGTTAACTTTTCGCAAAAGAATTTTCCTAGATACTACTCAATAAAGAGGAGCTCTTAGATCATGTAGAAGTCCCCAGCATGCCCAGCATTCTTTCATCACCCCAAATTTGGAAAGATCCTGCCAAGTTTGGATCCAACCTCATGGTATAAAGCAGAAGCCTCATTTCAGCCTTTTTATGATAATAGCATAGAAAGGGAAGGGATGGACTCCAGGACTCATCCCTTTGGAGAAAATCAAAGGCCCCAATAACCACATGCCCAGGGCTCCTAGTCATTAGAAACCTGAGGCTGGACATAAAATGTCTTGTGGAATAATTCGTGGTGGTATGAAAAACAGACCACGGGCTCAAGAATTTAAACCAAGACATTGCATTTCTAAGAACTTTATTGCAAAGGAAGACGAGAATGCTCACTAGCAGGGACTTGAGCCCCACGCTCTGGTTCTTTAGCACTCAAAATGGCGGGCTGCTTTTTAGAGATGAGCATACTCAGGACGCCCATCACACCCCACCTCATTATTTAAGAATGACTTGATATTTATAAATAAGCTTCAAAAGATTTAATTGATACTTTCCATTGAAAACAAGGGAAATCACAGGGGTCTGTCCAGAAGAACAAAGGGAAGTGTGCCACTTATTAAGCTCTTGTCTCTCAGTCCCCAAATCACTCTTCTACATTTTTGCTTTGCCAGTTGCTCCTTGTTAGGCTTGGCCATGAAGGGACACTAGAGGGACACAGCAAGAATGGAGGGGAGAGAAAGGTGTGTGCCTTCTTGTTCATTGTGGCTCCTGTTAGCGTCTTCCCAAGTAATGGCTCTCTTCAGCCGTTGGTTTCGATTCCTGCTTTTTCCCCTACATCGTTGAAACCAGCCTCATCCCACCCACTCAACCATATCAGAACCATCGGGAGGTTTCCTCACTCAGAACTCTGGGTGGCAGCCCCATGAAGACCCTCCTCCAGTATTCTAGGTTCATATGACCCCAACCTCTTTCCCCGGTTTCTACCAAGCTCTGGGGGTAGTGGCTGCTTTCCACAGTTATGACCTCTGAGATAACTCAGGGTTCTCTTCACTTGTTTTCAGTCCTCCTATCCCAGCTTAACCAATTCTTTATGTTAAATTCACTGAGTTAAAATAACCGGTATGGATTCTGTTTCCCAGATGGGATTCTGACTGAAATAGGGAATATGACATTGAAGATTGATAAAGGGTCATGGTATGTGATCACATGAGTAAGACATTGATGACCTCTTTGTTAGTTGATCTCCTCAACTTTTAGAATAGATGACATGAAGTTCTATTGACTATGGAGGATTAACACCATCGTCAATGGTGGCAGCATTCCTTTGTTACCTTGAGCTGTATTTCCCCTACTTATTTCATTGAATCCATGAAGTGACTATTGGGTATTTTGTGCATCGTGGGCTGCAAGCACAGAAACCTGTGGTCTAATGATAATAGTTTCAGTGCATACGTCTTCATTATAACAGCCCATGCATTTTTCATCATATCACAAAGAAATGTGATCTGTGCCAAATGTCACGATGCTCTATTTAAGGTTTTTCTGTATGACAGGCATTTCCACACCACATATAAAATTAGTGAAAAAGGAAACTTTTCACAAGGAAAGGAGACATTTACCACAATCACAAGTGCTCCTTTGTGCTCCAAGAAGCCTTCCTCAACAATGTTTTCTAGGTTTCCTCTGAGCAGGATTACCTAATCACAGCTGGTCTCCTCAGGGGTTGAGGATATGCTGTTTAAGTCAGCATTTCACACCTGAAAACAGACAGCATACATTTTTTCTTATAAAAATAGCTCAAGGAGCAATGAGACGTAATATGTCTCCTGAGGAAAGAACACAACACAACCTACAGACTTGCCAAAGTGATTGAACTTGAGTCCATTTAGACTTCTGGATCCAGATGTCAGTGGGAAGAAAGAAAGAGGACAAAGGTCAGGGTTGAACTGCCCATGAATAGGAAATAGCAAAATCCAGATGTTGAGAAATTTTACAGGTCAAATAGCCTTGGTTTTTTTCAGCAGCTACATTATAAGAAAAGAAAGAGATGGGGGAAACCGATGGATTCAAAGAAGATTCGAATGACATATCAAGTTTTTAAAAATAGGCCAGATCAAACCCCAATGTCTGGGGGAGAGAGATTGTGTGACACAAAAATAAAGAAACACAAGGAGGTGATGACCGTGGACATCAGTGTAGTGGCTGCATTTGGGGCTATGACTGAGAGAGGACACCTGGGAGGCTTCTGTGATGGCTGGCAGAGCTCTATTTCTGGACCTTCATGGTAGTTACAAGGGTGTTTATCTCATAAAAATTCATTAAACAATGCCTTTGTTGTGTGTAGGTTTTTGTATCTGGATTTTATTTCATGGTAAAGATTGAGAAAGAGAAGAGCAGCCCCTGGGAGCCAGGCGCTATCAACACGGCCTTGATGGTACTAGAAACTTAATGGTACTTGCAGTTAGGTCTTGGTGTTTTTCTGTTGAAAAGAAATATTTTACAGACCATCAGCATCAGACAAGGCCACTCTGTGACTGTGATGGCTAAAGACAAAAACAAGACTGTTTTGTAATTGTGTGTGACTACAGAAGACAAAACATGAGCATTGTAAGGTCACAAAAATGACCAAACGTGTCCCTCTTTTGGCTAATATAAGTGAATGCTGCATCTACCAATTTTGCTTTTACCTCAATTTAGTGGTCCTTTTGCCTTATAAATAAGATTTAAGATGCCCAGTAATAGCATTACTCCCACTTCTTAACAGCATCTATGCTGAAGCAAAACCCCACTTCCTTAAACCTTTCCCCAAATCATCTAACACAGGCCCACACCCTAAAATAAGTTTTTTCTAAAAACCTCTTAATGAGATTCCTAGTTGTTCCCCAGGGTGCGCAGTCTCCCTCCTTGCAAAGAGCAGTAAACCCAACATGCTCAACTACAGGTGCACTCCTGGTGGTCCTGGGTTGGGCGTCTTTGACAATATAAAAAACAAAGAATGAAAAATGAGAAAAGCAATCTCAGAGGCTAACAGTCCCTGTCTGTCTGAGAAAGAATGTTCCAAGTATCCAGAAATCTTCCCAAGTCAAGGTGCATGTTTGCTGGGACTGAGAGAATCCAATGCTGGATGCCAAAACGTTTCTATTTCCTGATTTTTTGAGGGAAATGAAGAAATACCATTGCACTTGAGTGCAAATTGGAAAGCATATTGAAAACATCTGGATGGAACTTCCAGAAATATCTGGCTTCTCTGCTAGTTTCATCCAGAGGGAGAAAGCCAGACTGCTTTGGACTAATCAGCAAGTCACTCTGAAACCACCTGCCAGTTATCAAATTTAGAATCTGAATTAGTCTGAGACCCAACACAGGTATCTCCTGAAATAGTCACATTCATTTCAGGTTGGAAAAGCTCCGTGCACATGTCATAAACTTATATTTGTGAAGCTATATAAATGTTAAAAAAGCTTTCATATACCTTGTATTATGTTAACTTCAAAACAACCTTGACAAAAACTGAAAATATATTGTCATCCTGATTGAAAAGATGGAGAAAACAGAAAAATAAAGTGACAATCTCAAGTACATGTAGCTAGCCTGGGCAAAAGCCAAGCTTCTGAACCTCTTAACTTCTCACTTCGGAAGATACTCCGTCAGAGAAAACCTTGATCTTCTCAGGGTTGATTTGATTGTTCAAAAGAGTCACATTTCATTTCAACAAAGTCTAGTCAATGAAACGAGTGATACTTTTATGGCTAAGAAAATGTAGAAGGTGTTATTCTTAAGAATGAGGCTGATTTTTTTTTTTTTTTGGTATGATGGTTCCTTGGTCAATTCTCTTTCCAAAATATCACATGATCTCCAGGAGGACAGTTTAAGCTTTCTGCTTTGGGGTAAATGCAGTTCAAGGGAATGGAGGATTTGCAGGGAAACATGTTTAACATATTATCACTCCATTGCTCTTCAGAGATTTGTGAACATGAACTAATACAGTAAATTCTATGGAATCAATATGATGGTTCAATATTCTCTTCTGAAACTTTCTGTTCACCCACTTAAGAAATGTGGTATGACCAGGCCATAGTAGAAGGCCCTGCATGTTCTGTGGTAACTGTGAGGCCCTTGGGCAAGCCATGTGACCTTGCCGAATCTCAGTTTCTTTGTCTGTAAAGTGAGAGGTGGGCCTAGAGGTGGCCAGGGTGGCTTCCAGCTCAGCTTTGCCATACCTCAACTTCAATAGGATTACACATCTCTCCTTTGTTCATCTCTGATGGAGGACATAGCCTAGGTGATCATTCTCCCTTCATGCCAAGACACACTGCTTGACAGTGGTTTTCCGCCTGATTGGACTCATACACTCTTTTTTGCGTGTGTCATGGGGTCTTGCTATGCTGCCCAGGCTGCATAAAGTCCTGGGCTCAAGTGATCTTGTCAACTCAGCCTCCAGAGTAGCTGGGACTACAGGGACAAGCCACCATGCCCAGCCCATACCCTCTTTTCATAACAGTTTATAGTTTCAACTTTCCTATTTTTACATGAAATTCACAGACAAAATAAACTACCTTTATATACTTTCCCCCAAAATTGGTATGATGCTCTAATAATAATACAAAAAAGGAATAAAATGAAAACAATTGCTAATAAAATTTATTTCAACATGTAAACAGTCCAACATGACAATACTAGAAGCATTCCTACCCTCTACCCACCAGAAAAAATTTTCAAGAGCTCCACGGTCAAATAAATCTGGAAAGTTTTGCATTAAACAAAGTCCAGAATTTTGCAGGACTTCTCAGAGACTTGAACATAGTATTGTCCATTGCCAAGTTACAAGAGAGAATTTGGTGTGATAGCATTTTCCCAAATCATAAGACCATGCAAGCCATTCTTTAGGGATGTTTCACACAACTAGGGCTCTTGAGGACATGCTTTGAGAAACATTTTCTGAAGTCAATCATGGGGTACATCCAATCATAAGTGACATCAAAGCTGTGTGAACTGGTCAGTCTCAATGCTGAGTATTATTGAGTCCAGGGACATTGAATTAGAACAGAAGCTCATTTGAACTGTGGGTGTGAATTACAAATAGTCAGGTCCCGCAGTTTCCTTCTTGTTGCTGGGATGCCCCTTTCCTCTCCCTCCTCTGGCTTCTGTTCTTGCGCCTGGCACACGCTAAGCACTGCACTTCATTCTCAGTCCCTCCTTCTTCTTTCCTAGCTCTCTCTATTTTTCTCCTCCTTCTGTCGTGGCTTGCCACTGGTCGGGCTGGTTGTTTATCCTCAGGAAAGGACTGACTTCATCACATCGCTAAAAAGAAGACAGTTCTCCTCCCCATCCAGCCACTCCAACTTCTCTTCTCCAGGAAACCAAGTATGAGTCTTAGCACCTGAATGGACTTTTAAGTAACACAATTTAACCCACTCCTAGGTCCCTTTTCCTTAGAGGCTGGAAACTCACTCTGTTGTCTTGTGCTCCTTCTTGCTCCCTTCCCCTGGCTGGGTCTACACCAGGGAGGGTGCTGCACAGGGATCATTCTTATGTCGTTTCTCTTCTCCTTTGTGCCCACTGAGCTGGCCTCATTCTCCTCTGGTCTTTAGTCCTTAGGCATTCCTGTCACTACTCTTGTTCCCAACTTCAAGGCCTCTTGAGGTTCCTGGCTTGTGGTACCATGATCACACCCCTTTTCTGGCACCAGGGGAAATTCTGCCATTCTTGACTATCTCTGGTTTAACAGCTGGGACTCACTATCACACAGTTTAATGTTATTTATGCAATATTAAGCAAGTATTCCAAATTTGGTTATGGTACCAATAAAAGTCACCATTTCTGCCCCCAAGTGAAGCTAAAGATGATGCCATCATAGGGAAATGTGATTGAAAACAGACCAATAACTTTTCTAAAGTGGTAGGCTGAGTTTTTGTACATTTACTATTTGCCTGGGTATGGAGAAGGTGGAAGGGCAGTGACTGTATTTGTGGGCCACGATGTGATGGTATTTTTTGTTTGCTTATTTACAGTTAAGTACAGTTAGCACTCTCATACTAGGAGTTTTAGTGGTCCCATTGGCCTGGGAAGACATTCTTTCAGGTCTCCGGCCCTGGGGTGGGACATAAAGATTTGTGGGATCTGGTTTGCTTATAATGCAAGCATATTTCATGCTTCTTGACCCAAGTTTGCAGCTTCTAGAATGGGCTCAGCAGGTGGTAGTTATATGGAATGTGATTTAACATAAGTTGTCATCTTAAAAAGTTCCAGTGAATCACTTTGTCTTGCTATGAAATTTTGGAAGGGAAAGTGAGCCTATCACTTTCTTTTCATGACCTGAAAGTCTTTCTGAATAAATGAGTCATTCATATAGTACTGAAGTGGTGCTTCACTTGGGTTTGGGATTGAGGTCAGGACATGAAAAGCATGGCAGCAGTTGTTGGACCAAACAGTTGTCAGGGAGCTGATATGACCATAGCACTCCTACGTCATCCTCTTCTGATTGGTGGAAAATCACTCGATGCCCAAGGGAAGCTGTGATGAAGTATGTTAGCTGTGGCCAAGGCAAAGAGGGAAAGAGGAGAGAGACTGCTGGGTCTCAAGAGTCCTATACTCGATGCTGCTGCAAGTTTGAAAAGGAGATACAGCAAAATGGCCTTCCAGGCTGGTGCTTTTGTCCCCAACTCTCCCTCCCCCCAGTCTCCTGGTTTGCTATGCTACAGGGGTCTGGAAAGTTCATATGTAAAGGGCCAGTTAGTAAATATTTGAGGCTGTGTAAACCAGACAGTTTCTGTTGCAACTATTTAGCTCTGCCATTTTAGACAAAGGCAGCTATAGACAATACGTAAACAAATGACCATGACTGTGTTCCAATAAAACTTTATTACGAACACAGGTGGTGGGCCAGATTTGGCTACAGGCCATAGTTTGACTACTTCTGTGCTAGGCCACATGTATGCTGCTAGGACTTCTTTTGCTTAGGCTACATACAGGCCTACGGAATAATTTTAAACCACTTCCTTGGTCTCTTTTCTCTTGGCTGACATCCTAGATATATCCCTTTTGTTTGTCATAGTCCTCTTTTGGTGAGTGGTGGCAATCTGCATGGAAGTTATCTGAGAGAAAGAATGGTTTTCCCTAAGATTGGCAGCATCTGGCTGTGCTATTGACCTCAGGCCCACACCTGGGGTTTTCCATGGATCTCAGGGAATGCAAGGCCCTGCCTCCTCTGCAATACTGGCTCCATAGGGGAAGAGAGACGTCAATGATGGTGGCTTGAAAACAAAGAGTGAATCCAGAGGTTGGAGCCAATGAGACACCATAGCATTTGGAGAGCTGAACTCATCACATTGCTGACTCTAGTCCCAGCTTCACAGCCCCCAAATCCCATGGAGGATACATTTTGTCCTTGACCACCCTCAGGTATGGAGAGAAAGAGTCTAAGAAAGAAACATTGAGGTTCCCCTAGAGTGGTGGTTCCCCAACATTTTTGGTCACTACTTCATCTTATTATCTTAATATCTTCCGACTCATTGTTCACCCCCTGCCACAATCCTACCTGTTATCATTCTAGGCACGTAGGAATTGGTAGTGAATCTGTAGCAGGGTAACCAGCCAGAGATTTAACCTAGTTGAATAGATTAACCGGTATTATGGTTCGGCTGGGGATATACCAGACGTTGCCCTGGGAGGGGAGTTGTGGATGAAGAAGAAAAGATCCCCCTGCCAGTTTCCCTACACCTGACATTTGGAGCACCCTCTGATTGCACATCAAGCTGTTTTTGCATAAAGTGAATGGCATCAGCCCTCTACTTCAAGAGCCTATGAGAGGGAGAAGTAACCGAGCTCCACTTAGCCAGCTCACCTCCCCACACATACACCGGATTGGAAAAGGGGACACTTGTTGCATGTCCCCAGGATGCATCACCTGAACTAGGCCTGGACAGTGGCTGCTCATGATGGCTCAAAGTAGCAATCATCAGATCACATATCAAGTTAACTTCATAAAACTAAGAAGAAAATGAATGCAAATATCCTCTGAATAATTATAACCCACAGCTGAAAAGCTGAACCCCACCAGTTCTCACATGCTTGGGTGGTCTCCACTACAGCAGTTAAAAATCAAAGTGTTGGTTCCCTAACACATGTGAGATTATTTTGAACCATGAGGGGTTTGAGCTGTCTGTGTTTCCCACAGGAAGCAGCATGCTGGTGAGAGCGGAGAACACACAAGGGCCTCGGACTCAGATCTGAGGCGCATTAATCAGACACTACTACTAATATGTATCTCTAAGGACAGAGAGAATTTTTTTCCTTAAGTTTGTCTTTAATTAACTAATTTCCCAAGGTAGATGCAAAATTATTCTAATTCATACTGCTCTGGATTTGACCTTCATGTGGCCAACAGATGTGTCAGTGGGTTACAAAACATATTTTCTAAAATAAAACCATGCAATGGTAAAAGAAATTAAGAACTTCAACCCTACTGCAGCACCCTGACTCCCACCCCCAGCAAAGCCTTCTTCATGCAATTCTCTTCAGGTCTCAATTAAATATTAAGCAAGCCCTGCATGAAATAAATATAGACATTGGCAAAAATTTAGAAATGTAACATTCTTTTGGTGATTCAAATAAATCAGTTTCATGGGACTTTTGTCAGTGCTCCGTTGGGAGTACTGCTTTTAGAATTCAGAAAAATCAGGACTGTGAGTCTTAAAACTCTTGGTATTGAAGTTTTGATAAACTGAGGTTCTAAATATTGGTTGGCCCTCATGTTTGCTAAGTAACAGACCACCTATGGGATGGAAACTACATGACGAAAGAATGCACAGGCTTCTCCCTCTTGCCAGGGTCCACCCAGGCAATTTGCAGCGTGTGCTCCAAATTCTGCTCAGGAAAACTGCTTAATTTCAGAACACACTCGATTATTGAGAATTGATGTAGGAAGGCTCTTTCTATGTTTTGACCTATAGACAAACTTCTTGATAAAAGTTTCTCTCTCTCTCCCTTTCTTTTTTTCTTTTTTTTTTTTTTTTTGGTCATTCTCCATCTTTTTCACAGGCTTGTTTTCTTTTTTTCAACCTTTAAATGTTGGGATCCTTGGGCCCTCTGTTCTTTGCCTTCAATCTAGGTGACGTCATTGGAAAAAATAAATGGGATCATTTCTCTCTTCCACTTCAAATCCATCAGTATTTTCTCACTGTACATTTAGTGATAGCTCAAGTCCCTGACACAGTCTATGGGAGAAGCATCCCAGGAGGTCCCCCTCCCAGCTTGCTGTGGTAAAGACCAGGAACCTATAGTCTCTCCTTAGAGGAGGACACCAATCCCAACCAATCCCAAAATCTCATGTGCAGACCTGTCCACTGAGAAGACAAATGATCCCCTAGCTCAGAGGTGCCTCTCATTTTGCTGCCAAATTTCTTTCTTGACCTCTGCCCAAAACTCAGTCTCCTTTCATGTATCATCTGCTTGCCCTCATCAAAGAATTCTTTACATTAAATTCCTGGGGTTTCTTCTTTCCCTGAGAAAATACTCCCGAGATTTATGTCAGAAGTAGTGAGATACATCCCATGTTTTCATCCACTTGTTCATACATTTGTTCATTAATTCAGCAGTTACCTATAACCTGCCCTATTTACCATGCTCTGTGCTCAGATATAGAAAGTTCAAGTCTCCCTTTTCTGGAAAAACTGTTGCATGCTTCTGCCTCCCCCTCAAGTTACTATCTTATCTCTCTTCTTCCATGTTCTGCCAAAAGACCAATCTCAAGCTGGTGTCTCCACTTCCTTGCCCCTCTTTTGATTTCTGAGCCCACAACAGTCTAGCTGCCATCTCTTCTGCTCTGTTAAAATTCCTTTCTGTCATGCCACTATATTAGGGGGACTAACACTAGCTGCGGTAACAGACAACCTCTAGTTCTCAGGGGCTTAACAAAATAAACATTTATTTCTTGCTCCTGTCCTAGTACAATGCAGGCTGAGTGGTGCTCTTGGGTAGCTGTTTTCCAAGTGGTGATGCAAGGGTACAGGTTCCTTCCATTTTGTGTTCCTGTCTTCCCCTAGGGCTCTCTTGAAGTTCTATGCTAGATCCTTTGCATTCAGCCAGTCAACAAGCTGAGAGAGGCAATATAGGATTGTGCAGGGAGTTGTATGACTAGGCATACATCATTTCCTCCTGTCTCCCATTGGTCAGCAGCCAGTCACATGGCCCCAATCTATCTGCCAAGAAGGCTGGGAAATGTAGGCTGCCTGTGTGCCTTGAAATGTGACCAGGGAGCATCTTGATGGACTCTTCAATGGTAACAGTGACCTCCCCACTGCCAACCCAGCGGCTGCCCTTCAGTTGTCCTCTGCCCTGACCTCCCTGTGGTCTTGCTCACTGTTGACCACCCGTCCCTTGGGTCACCTGCCTTCCATGGCTCCCCACCTGCCTCTGTCTGTCTGTCAACCTCTTTAGCTGCTAGGTCTCCCCTCCTTCCCAGGCTCATCTTTCTTTGCTGTTTTCACCATGGTCACATATCTCCCCCACACAAAACATCGAGGGTTGAGGCCTTTCCTTACTCATATTGTATCCCCATTTTTTTGTATCCCTATTAACAAGGTGACTGCCATTTAGAAGGTGCTAGATACATGTTTGTGAATCGAATTAGATTTGTGAGTGGTTCTTTGCCATCAGCAAGCTTGTAGTCCATATATATGTGCTTAATTTTAAAAGCAATATAAGTAAAGTGTGAACCATAGGGGTGTGCAGGTGCTGTGCAAGTTCACAGATGGACAAAATCTCTTCTTGCTGAATGGACCTTAACAAAGTCTTCATGGATGAGGCAAGAGCAGAACGAGTATGTCAGATTTTCCTGTGCCAAGATGGCCATGGAAGTGTTTTGAGTGAAGGATGTAAGTAAAGGCAGAGATAGCGGGCAGGTGAGTTTGGCTGAAAGGGGAGGGTATGGATAGGAAGAAAACAAGAAACAAAAGGTAAACTTGAGGGCAGAGAGAGCCTGTTGGGGTGGGGGTGGGGTCCTGAGAATTGTATGGCTTTGACTTTATTCTATACGCCCTGCAGAGTCACTGAAGATTTCTGATCAAAGAATGATCATCGAACATTTCTTGAGCACTTACTACGTGCCAGACACAATTCTAGGAACTTGGGTTACATCAGTGAATAAAACATTATAGGCTCTGCCTTCAAGTAAGTTATAGGAGGGGGAAAGATAAGAATAAGCATAATACATATGTAAATTAGATATTATCTTAGAAGGCGGTAAGTGCTATGGGAAAAAGAAAATTAGAGCAGGGTAAAGAGAATTCATGGTGTGGGGAGCGGGCAAGAAGGTGGGCACAGGTTGCGGTTGTAAACAGAGTGGTTAATGGATCCATGAGAGCGAGGGCCCACCCCCAGGCAGGGGCAGTGGAAATGGAAAGGAAAGTGTGACTTAGAAAGCGCTGTGAAGGATAAATCCCCTGATCAGGGATTGATTTCATGCGTGATGGGAGACAGTGACCAAAATGATAAAAAAGGAAACAATATTTCTCTCCATTATTACCAACCACTTGAAGACAATGTTGCCTTAAACTGACAGCTGCCTTCCCTCTCCCTCTTACCTTGCATGTGTCCCAGTCTCCGCATTTCGTTTCTTTCCTTGCAAAATGCTGCCTAACTGTGGGAACCGTGTCCATAAGGCGGGATTTACCGGGCATTTGTACTTTTCCGAGTTGCTCTGTTACTCAAGTAAGTAATACCCAGACATGTGTGTTTGGTTACACTCTGCTAAGAATGCCAGAAAGAATCTCTTTCAAAATTAATAAGAAGTGGAAGGGTTTCTGGCAAACCCTGAAGTGGTGGGGGGAGGAGGGAATAGGGAGAGAGGGTGAGAAGGGGAGAGAGAGGGAGAGATGGACAGAGGGAGAGAGGGAGAGCTCCATCTATGTGTGGAACCAACATAGCGACTGTGCACCTGAGCAAGCGCCACTCCTCTCTCCCCGGCCCTTGGCATCGACAGCTGCCTCATGGCTCAACACTTCATCACCAGGAGAGGGCAGAGGGTGGGGACGGTGTCCCTCTGTACAGTTTCCCAGTGGCCAGGCCGTCTGTGGTCTGGAGAAATGTTCAAGAGCTGTCCCTCTCTTCGTGTGTGTTCTGATGGAAAACGCAGGCTTCTTGGGCTTTATTCTCAAAATGCCAGAGTTTTCTCTAGGTCCAGGAGCGTGCTGGTCTGTGGATAAGAAAACAAATGTGCACACGAAATAGAATGAGTGACATATATTTATTTTCAATCTGGAAAGTGTCCCGAATCTATCAGAGTGGAGGTGATCCCAACAGGCACGAGAACAACTAAAAGTTAAATGGCCAAAGCAGTATGTTTAATCTGTTTATCGCAGTGTAGATGGATTCAAATACTTTATTTAGAGAGGATTCTGCTTTTCTAGGAGTCCCCAGCAGACATCCCTTCAGACCTCATTGGATCTAGGTTAGAGACTCATCTAGGCCTGGAGATAGGTCTAGTGCAGGTAATAGGATTAGAGAAAATGGTCACTCAGGTTCCTTGACTTTTGATTGGTTTTCTATAGAGTAAACAACCAAGCACTGTGAGGCATTGTCATGGGGTTAAGGAGACAATGGTGGGAGAGTAGATGTACCTTCTTGGTGCTTTTCTTACAGAGATGCACTTGAACTTGGGGGTCTCAGTAGACCCTGTGAAGCAAGAGACCACCAGGGCAGAGGAGCCCAGAAATTGAGTTTCCCTCCTTCTCAGATCATTTTAGGCTGGGCGTCAGGGCGTCAACCCTATGACTATGAAATGACATTTTGCTGCTTGATGTTAACATGTTATACCCTAGTTACTTACACATTCTACTCATGTAGAGGTGATGGTTGCACAATATTGTGAATTTCACCTCAATAAAAATAAATAAATAATGATTAGGACCCTTCTTGGAATTAAGGGAAGAGTCAATCCCCCAAACTGCATGGCTATTACAGAATGTGGGATGAAAGGATTGGGTGTTGGGTGGACAACGTGGTATCCATGCACCACAAAACTCTTATTAGAGAACTGGTGGTGAAAGGGAAGAGGACAGTCTTGAGATCTACTAGTGGCTTAGCCTTTATCACTTCTTTGCTGTGTGACTTTGAGAAAATTACACAACTGCTTTGAACCTCACCTGCTAAATGAGGATAATAATACGTACTGTGCATGGGTGTCCTGAAAATTAAATGGGGCAACCCATAAAACCACCTGTACACATGATCCACATTAGGTAGTCAATCCAGATGCACTTATCACAGCTAGGAGACGGAGTCTGCAGGAGCTGTTGCCTGACAATGGGAAGAAAGTCAGGGAGGACTCTCAAGTTTCTGGCTCTGGGGTTGGTGGATCATGATGTACTGACTACAGCCAGGAAGAGCAGTTCCAGGGGGAAGTTGCTGAGTCCAGTTTTGGACATATTGAGCTTGAGCTGGCTAAAGGAAATTCACATGGAATTTTCTAAGCAGGCAGCAGGATATATTAATCTGCAAGAGTGCTAAGGCTGGAGATGCAGAGTTGAGAGTCATCATTTATAAGGTTACAGTAAAAGTCATAAGAGGGCATGAAAATATGCAGCAAGAGTATACAGTGAGCTGAGCAGAGCAGTGGGCCATGGACAACACTGGGGAATACCAATTGTTTAATGAGTGGATGTAGGAGAGCATAAAAGAAGGTAGGCATAGGGAGTTGGAGACAGATGGGGATGCAGGTGAAAGTAATGTCATGGTGGGCGGTGAAGTGAGTCTAGAATGTCAAGAAGGAGCAAGTGGCCAATAACTTTAAATACAGCTGAGAGGTCACTAAAAATAGTCTGAAGAGTGTCCATTGGGTTTTATAGTATGGTGGTGATTTATGGCCATTTTCAGATCAGCTTTGGCGGAGTGATGAGGACAGAATCCAGACTGCTTGTGCAGTAAAGGGGAGACAGGGAGGTGGTGACACTGGGTGTATATGACCCTTCTGAGAGAGCTGAGAAGAGCAGGTGGAGATGTAGCTAGTGCACAGTGAAGGATCAAGGGAAGGCATGCTAGAGTGGGAGGCTTGAAGACATTCACAGACCTAGAGAAAACGCCAGTGGCAAGGGAGAGGATGAAAACACAGAATACTGAATGGGTGATTGATGGAGCAGGTTCCAGAAAAGAAAGGGGTTAGGATCAGAACCAGAGACTGAGGGGCTGGCGTTGAGAAGGGACACCTCGTCCTCCGGGACTGACAGATTCAGATGTTAACTAGTTCATTGGTTGGAAGGGAGCAGACAGGGAGAAACACCTAATGGCTTTATTATGCTGGAATAGGAGTCGGTAAAGTTTTTTAACATAGAGCCAGTTAGTAAATATTATAGGCTTTTCAGGCTGCAGATCTCCAGTCACAACTACTCAATCTTATCGTTGTGGCACAAAAGCAGTCATAAATGGTAAGTAAATGAATGGGCGTGGCTGTGTTCCAATAAAACTTTATTAATGCAAACTGGTGGTGGGCTGGATTTGGCCCATGGAATTTGGAGTTTCCTGAGGCCCATTCCTAGAGATATGGGAAGTGAACCATCTGCTAAAAGTGGTTGAGTGTGGGAATTGAGAAAGAGTATTAAATATTTCAAACAATCATGTGGAGATGGATGAGGAAACTGACAAAGCACAGATTAAAAGGTTTTCATCAGCCCCGAGGGACCAGCTGTGGCTGGAGTCTAGGATTTTGTGATTGCTCCAACCTGCCTGACTGTAGGTAGTGAATTACCGTCAGCACCTGCTCACACGCAAGGGCAGGGTGAGAATCCTGATTTGGAGTTTTGCCGGTTGCATTTGGTGGTAGGACAGTGGTACAAGGGGAGTTGGGTGTGCTGATAAGAGAATGTTCGATGCCAGCCATGTAATCTATGCTAGGTAGAGAATTCAGGCCAGGAGTGGGCTGCTAGACTAGAAGAAAACAGGAGGCTCTCCATAAGCATGAAGAGAAGGCGTGTTGGCGATGAGACAAGGATAGGAGACCGCGGCTGGAGGCATATTGAGATTTAAGAGGCTGGGGGAGGGGGGCTCCGACGGTGGGCAGCAATGACGGGTTAGCCCAGATCCGGAGTGGGGCTGTGGAAGATGGCGGCCGATGTAGAGGAGAAGTGAAGGTCATCGATGAGTGTTTTTGGAGTCGCTCCGCTCCCCCAGTCTACTCCGTGATTGTACAAATTGATGCCTGCAGTCCATTTTAGTAAGGCTCTTCCTACTTTCATCTTTTATTGGTGTAATACAGTTGTGCATCAAGTATCCTCTTGTAAGCATAATTACTTTGTTTGGCTTTGACAAAATAACACATGATAAATTATTAATATGTGCTCCTTGCACATACATCTTGGATGACTGGTCCAGGCCCAGAAACTTGGAAGTCTAGCTTCCCAGGCTGCTGACTTAGAGATTGTTGGATCATGATGGACCAACCAAGACCATTTGCTTTAATGAAACCCAGGCATTTTCATTTTGCTTTTGCATCACTGTTTTCAGGTGTATTTGCTGTATGTTCTGCAATTTGTTGAACTTGCAGTGTTACGCACACTAATGAACTCCATTGAAAGTTGAAAGAATGCTTTTTAATCTTTCACCACATAAAATAACTCATTTGGGAGACTGTGAGAGCGATTCGAATATCTCTCTATGATGAATTATTACTTTAGTACTGGTGACATTTTCACAGGAGAAAGACTGACCCCACTACCCAAGAATGGAGCTTGGTCTTAGCAACTGATAGCTTTTCTATTAACTATTCATTTTACTTTATCGCTGTCTATTTACACAGGGATGATGTAGCTAAAACAGGGAATATATGTTCAGCTGAGACCTTCCAGCAAATTAGGAAACACATCCGAGGGAACCCTTAGATTCATTCTGCCATTTCACTGTGAGTCCTGGAATGAAAGGCATTGAATCTCTGCTTGACTTTAACCTTTGATACTTTACTCAACAAATTCAACCCTTCACAAGACGACAGGGAACACATTGAGAAAATGTCATTACTGTGTGCACTGTGTTAATCACCAGTTTGAGAGGACACGCCAGTTTTAAAATGATATGCCAACCTATCTGAAGAAGTTGCACTTAGTTGCACTATTAATTCTTTAACTGAGTTTAAATACCTTGTTGCAATTATTATTTGCAGTTCTTCCACTTAGATTTGGTCAATGGCGGATCTCCGTTCTTTGTGATGGCACCCCATCAGAAGAAAGCAAAGTGTCATAATAAAAGTTCTTAGATCAAGTCCTTTGAGGCATGCCTCCTTAAAGGCTCAAACATCGTTAAGTACGTGCTGGCCTGGTAAAAGCCCTCTTTTGCCATGTAGCAAGAGTGACATCTGCTGGCCAGTATCAGACATCTTTACTTCGGAAAATGCCAAAGACATGTCCCTTCTTAAAAATTAAGTCATTTTTTTTTGTTGTTGTTTTTGCTGTTGCTATTTATTTTAAAAATATATCCTCATGCTTACACAGAGTCCTTAACAGAGTGCAAGGCTTAGGCAGGGAGCTTAGGTTACAATCAGGTTTCTACAGAGGAGGACGGAACAGCCAACTACGTAATTTGCTGGGGTTGGTATAAAATGAAAATGAGGGGATTTGTGTGACTGTAGAGGTCACATGCTCTGGAAGCGGGTCCTAGGTGAAAGATGCTAAGAGAATGGGCCCAGCTCTCAGCTCTAGAAGGTAGAGCATTCAGGTAACAACTCAATGACTTTGGAGCCTACAAATGACTCCTGGGCCATGTTTCACTTCCACTCGAGAGGGACAGAGAAGAAAGTGACTTAAATTAAAAGGGTGCTAAGTTAAACTTTAGGAACGGACATATAGAACCCACATTCTCATTTTCCTCCTCCTCGGTAAAGGCTAGGAGATGGGGGGAGAGTTGGGTGGGGTGCAGGGGCGGGAGGATTACCTCAGTTCCTCTACATTTAGCTCCCTAGAGGAAGGGGCTGCCTGGACAATACATTTCTGGTATCTCTGCAATTCCTAAGACTCCTTGGACCTTCAGATCTTCCCCAATCATTGAATAATAAAGGAGGCCGGGCGCAGTGGCTCACACCTGTAATCCTAGCACTCTGGGAGGCTGAGGCGGGTGGATCGCTCAAGGTCAGGAGTTTGAA